>CAHIKZ030001194.1:0-305000 GCA_903632075.3 Acanthosepion pharaonis
AAAATCTGCTATATTTTCTTTTTCTTATATAGAAATCTGCTAAAATCTGCTATATTTTTCTTTTCTTATTTTCTTTTCTTGTGTAAATATGAAAATATATATTTTCTTTTGAAAATCTGCTATATTTTCTTTTCTTATTTGAAATATGAAAATCTGCTATATTTTCTTTTCTTATATAAATATGAAATCTGCTATATTTTCTTTTCTTTTGAAATGAAAATCTACTATATTTTCTTTTCAAATAGAAATATATGTTCAAATCTGCTATATTTTCTTTTCTTGTATAGAAATATGAAAATCTACTATATTTTCTTTTTCTTGTATATAAAATATGAAAATCTGCTATATTTTTTTCTTATAGAAATATGAAAATCTGCTATATTTTCTTTTATTTGAAATATATGAAAAATCTATTTATATTTTCTTTTTCTTACAGAAATTTGAAAATCTGCTATATTTTTTTTTATTTAAAATATAATCTACTATATTTTCTTTTCTTATATGAAATATGAAAATCTGCCTGTTACTATTTCTTTTATAGAAATATGAAAATCACCTATTTTACTTTCTTCTCATGAAAATATGAAAAATCTGCTAGAATTTTTTTTTCTTTTCTATGAAATATGAGAAATCTGCTATATTTTCTTTATTTTTGAAAATATGAAAATGTTTTATTTAGTAATATGAAAATAAACGTATTTTCAGTTGTGCTTTGTGCATTATAAAATATATATCTATTCAGATCTAGGTTTTATCATTTATTAATATGAAAATATGATAAATATTTGGAGGAATTATACTTTTTTATTCAGTAATATGAAAATGACGTATTTTTTCAGATCTATTCTTATCATTTAAATTTTGTATTTTCTAACAGAAAAATAAATAAAAATTTTATATATTTTCTAAAATGAAAATAAGCTTCATTTTGCTCAAATTTATGCTTTTTTCAAAATTAAGATGTATGCTTTTTTCAAATTAACTTATATTTTCAGATTTATGCTTTTTTCATTTGTAATATAAAAAACATATTTTTCAGATTTATGTTTTTTTAAAAGAACCTGCATTTTTTTCCAATTTATGTTTTCATTCATAAACATAAAAAATAGGCTACATTTTGTTAGTATGTCTTCTTTTTCCTTTATAAATATCATATTTATAAAGGAAAAAAGATATATGTAACAAAATTCCCTATTTATGTTTATGATAAATAAATTTTCACCTTATTGCATTTTACATTTATTATTATTAAAAAAAGATTTATAATTTTTCTTTAATAAATATGAAAATAAGCTGCATTTTTACTGAATTATGGTTTATTCATTTATAAGTATAAAAATAAAATAAAATTCTTTTTCTCAGATTTGTGATTTTTCATTTATAGATATGGAATTAAGCTACATTTATGCGTTTTTCCTTTATAAATATGAAATATGCTACATTTGTTAAAGATTAATACTGTTTTCATTTATAAATATAAAAGTAACACATTTTATTCATATTGATTTTTTCAGATTTATGCTTTTCTAATACATAAATATGAAAATAAGCAACATTATTACAATGTATATATTTGCAATGTATATCTCATGCAGATATATAGTTTTTTCATTTAGAAACATTTATTTTTTCATTTAAAGCATAAAATATGCATCATCTTATGAAGTTTTATCTTTTTCATTTAGAAGGTGATAATATACATTTTATCTAATGCATAGGAGAACTGAGTGGAGTAATGAATGGCAGCTCAGATTGAGAATCAAGGCTGAGTTTAGAAATCAATTGATCATTACATTCACTTATATGCTATACCATTGGAAAGGTATGAATCCTCTTCTTCTCTCCCCCAACTATGAATGAATATGCCAGGACAGACCAGGTTCTATAGCCTGGGATGGCAGTTGATCTACTACAGAAAGCAATGGCAGCCCTGCCAGAAGAAATCTACCTCGTCAGTCATATATTGAAAGATACACGATCACTGAAATTATTGTATCAAGCATGGCACAGAATGACTAATGCAGATTTATTGTTTTTCCTTTAGAAATTTCATATTTTCTCATTTAGAAGTATGTAAATATGCATCGTCTTATATTTTATTCTTTTCTTATTTATAAATATAAAAATTGCATCATCTAATGTAGATTTATTTGTTTTCATTTAAGTAAGAAAAAATATGCATAATTTAAGATATTTTTTTCATTTGAAATATGAAAATCTGCTATATTTTCTTTCTTATTTGAGAAATGTAATCTGCTATATTTTCTTTTTCTTATTTTGATATGAGAAAATCTGCTATTTTTCTTTTATTTACGATATGAAAATCTATATATTTCTTTTCTTTTCTTATGTAAAATATGAGAAATCTACTATATTTTCTTTAATGTGAAATATGAAAATCTCTGTATATTTTTCTTATATGAAAATCACTATATTTTTCTTATATAATCTGCTATATTTTTCTTATATGAAATCTATATGAAAATCAGCTATATTTTATAATTTTGAGTTTTTATATTGAAATATAAAAATCATTTACTTCTTTATTCAGATACTGACATTTTTATAGAAATATGACTATGTTTACAATATTAAATGCTGTAATCTATTTTTGCTTTTTTTATAGAAATATGAAAAATAGTTTTCTTATATAGAAATTTCATCTTTTCTTATTTAGAAATTTTATCTGCTTATTTTTCTTTTTATATAGAAATGAAAATCACCTATAATATGAAAACAGATTTTTTTCTATACAGGACATTGGATATTATCTTTTTCTTGGAGGTTAAAATCATTTTTCTTCTTCAAGAAATATGAAGGCAGCAATTTTTATTTAAATGCATCAACCAAGAAATAAACGACTTTTAAAATATGAAAATGAAAAGGTATATTATTTTTCTTTCTTATATTGAATTTTTCTTTTCTTATTTGAAAAATCGAATATATTTTTATTCATTTGCAGTCAGCATATTTTTTTTATTTCAAAATATACTAAAATTTTGAATCATTTGCAAACGATAGAAAAGAATTATAACAATTATTTATTTATTTTTAAAATAGGATCGTCCTAAGGAAAAATTTCAGCTTTCAGTTTTTATTTCTAACAAATATTATATTTTAAAATTTTGTCCTTGCTTTGACGCTAATGTAGATATATCAAAACAGCAAATATTTTATATATATTTCGACTTTTTTATATAGAAATATGAAAAATTCAATATTTTATGCAGAATTTGGCATTTTTATATACAAATATAGAATCAACTATACTCTATGCAGATTTTTGACTTTTTTTGTTTAAGTATTTTATCATTCATATAAAATATGATATTTGATATTTTTATATAGAAAATATTAAAGTCGGTTATATATTATGCATATTTCTTTTGTAGAAATATGAAAATCAGCTATATTTTTTATATTTTATGGACAGTTGTCCAAACAATGTGACTAAAACGTGCTGGAGCCCATCATGCACGAGCCACATGCGTCATCGTATTAGCAGGATGCATCTTCTAGCAGGTCTGGAAGTGTGTTTGAAATAAGGTTCTGTAGACAGCTCTGTAAGACGTGATGGAAAACATGGAACACCCACACACATTAATCGTAAACTGATGCTGGTGTCTAGCCTGTATTGTACCATGGCGATTCCGCTCCGCCCACAATTGTTGGTTGTGTAAAATTGATAATTCATCTCTTTCATATGTTGCCACATCCATAAAAACAAGACTGAAGAGACAAACAACTGATCGGCAATTTGCAGCCAAAACCATCGGCAAACGTTCCTTCGTGGTGAGTGATCAGAGGGTTGAAAGAACCTGCACACGTTGCAAATGACAGACATAGAAGCTGATCTTCAGTACCTCCATGCGGTACTATAAGATTAACGACGTGTTAGCCACTTGACGTGTGATGATACCTGATCGTCTCCGACGCCCTGTAGAATGTACGTTCAGGTGTACGAATGTATGTTCAGGTGTATGATCTCCGGTCTTCCCTCGATCCATATTTTGTAGGTACCACGGATTTGTCTCAGCAACGCGACGATAAACAGCAAAGTTTGGATGACACGACTGCTTTCGGTCTGGAAATGCAATTTAATACAGCTATGACCTTGCGTTCATTGCAATCGCACGGATGTATGTAAAAATCATACCTGCCTGCTCACGATATATAAATATCCTGCCATTTGTTAAACGGAACTTTTCTCAGTTAGCCTTTTCACACGTAAAACGTTGAAGACAGACTAGCCCCAAATTACAAATATAACCTAGTTAAATAGCAACACAGCGCCATCTACCGTAAACTTTCTTGAAATTTAATAACTCAAAGCAGAAAGGATTTTACGGACATGTCTATATGGATTTTTTGTCTTTGTTTTTGGTGTGGACAAGTTTGTATGATTATCAGAAAAAGGAAACATACGGAAAAAACTAGAAGTTGACCTAAAATGAAAGAAATACAAAGTTCAGTACGTAGCGAACTCTGAAACAGGCGGGGGATGAATACTAGAAATAAAATATTTACTGGGAAAAAAATCTCACCACAAATAAATAAACCCCTGGTAACACTTTGGAAATTAGTAAGACTTTAAATAAAAACTCAAAAGTGAATCACTGAGAAACCGTTGAAATCAAGCAGTTCGCTTCCAGACTACTTGTTGAACTCTGCCTGCAAGAGAGGAATCAGACGAGGCCCTTCGTCTGGGGAGGTAGACAACATGCGAGGTCTACGGGGAATCTTTGCCCGAGCCTACGGACTCGGTTTCGCCCAACGTAAAAATCGGCCTTGTGCCCATATCCTGTCTTGTGGAGAGGTTGGTAAACACAGCCCGTTGGAATCAAAGGCAGTCGCTGTCTGATTCGATTTTCAAGCTCTCTGTCTTCGGGCAGACCAGTCGTGGCACTGTCTGGATGGAGACTTGGTTGAAAAGAAAGAACAAGTGTCGATCTAGCGGCTGGATTTTTGACCATTAGCTCGAGGTACACGCTCGTGTCCCCACTAAAGCTCGGCCTTGTATCGCATCTCGTCTCAGTGGGGCATTGGGTAAATACCAGTTCCGGTGGAGTCAGTCGGGGAGAATTCTAATGACGTCACGGCAACACATTATAATCGCTGGAGTGAGTTAGAGCACTTTTCCCTCAGAGGTATCCTCTGAGGAAAAGTAATTCCGTTTACTAATTTCCCGTTTGAATTTTTGTTGTTGTTGAGGTCACTGTATGCTGTAGTCTGCGCAAATTCCCAGCCCGCCCATTTTATCTTAGACGATCAACAGCTTACTTCTATTTTCGGCCTTTTCCTAACTCCAACAACTCACCATGACGAGAAACCAACGGAAATAAACCAATCAGCTCGACAAAAATCCTAAACCCTAAACCTTTTCTTTCTTCCTCCAATATCTGTGGTATTTGTACCAACTTCTGCAGTATGGGATCGTCCCTCTTCAAACTTTCTCCAGACACTAATATTAATTCTTCAATACCCACTTATGATTTCTCGATTCTGACTATCTTACTCTCCTTGTGCCTGCATGCATGGCCTGGGAGTTTATGTTCGGGAACATTCTCTCTTGAGTGCCCACGTGCCTCTGCTACATTCAGTCAACTATCTCTTCTTTCTCTACTGTTCCCCCTTCCTCTTGTGGCTGTTGTTTGCTAGAATAATATTTCTGATAATATAGATAAGTCCATCTCTCTACACACGCTTGGCAAATATCTTTGTGTTCTGTGACTTCAATGGCCACCATGTCAAGTGGCTCAATCACTCAATCATTGACCTCGCTGACATTTCAAACCCTAGACTTTTTAATCACTCTATCTCTCGCAAATGGTGGATTTCACTATGTGTTTCACCAGTAATGCTGATAGACGCACTTCTTTATCTCTTATTTGCCTCTACCATTAACTCGGCAGTCTGTCCACTTGGCAACACCGATCATGCGATAGTGTCTGCAAACATATCATCGCTCTTCCATCTGTCAAAAACCTACCAACAGAATATATTTCTGTTATCAACGCGCTGATTGGGACTCCTTCCGTGACTTCCTTCACGTCTCTTGGAATTAAGTTTTAATAATTCAGTTAAAAATGCCCTCCTCCTAGATGAAAGCCGGCATCGAAGCTTTCGTTCAGCGTAGAAATACCAAGTGAAACCACGATCCTCTCTTTGGTTTTTCACTTGCATGCGCGGCATATATCTCCTGCTTCTTTGGGCTGTATCAGAGCGGCACGTCTGATTGCAACAGACGTCTCTCCCGCAATTTAAAAGCATGGAACTCTCTTTGGCTTCTTGCTTTCGAAAACTCAAATGCAAAAACTCAAAATTCGTTATTTTTGTTTTCATAATTCGTCTTCTTATTGTTCTGTCCCCTTCATAAGGTTTTTTCTTTCTCATATTCTCAACGCTCTGCCCGTCTTAGTGGTTTTATTGCTTTGCTTGAGTGAAATGATTCAGAAAATACCCGCCTATAATATTTTTAGTCTTATTTTATCGAGAAAATTTGTTTGAACAAATCAGAATGTATTTCGACATACACAAACTTATGAGAAATCCCCTAGAATTGGACTTTACAGTCCCACAGATACCTACTAAGTTACGCGCTTTTTGAAAATAGTCTTGAAAACTGCTTGTAAGAAAAAATCAAAATAAATAAATGATTTAAGAGTAGCAGTTATATAGAAAGATAAGAAATAGTCAGAGATTAAAAACTAATTTTAAATAAGTAACAATCTGCTATATTTTCTTTACTCATAATAGAAATATGAAATCTATATATTTTCTTTCTTATATAAGTATTAAATCTGCTATATTTTCTTCTTTTAACAAAATATGAAAATCTTTATTTTTCTTTCATGAAATATGATGCCATATTTCTTTTTCCTCATATGGAGCAATTATATATTTTCTTTCTGATGAAATGAAATCACTTTATATTTTCTTTCTATATGAAATGTGAAAATCTTACTTTCTATTTTTCTTTTCTTATATAGAAATATGAAAATCTATATATTTTCTTTCTCTCCATATAGAAATATGAAAATCCTGCTATATTTCTGCTTGTCTATGAAATATGAAGTCTGCTATTTATTTTCTTATAGAGAAATTTAAAATCAGACATTTTTTTATTTAAAATTGACATTTTATCTTTAAAATTTGAAAATCAATATTTTATACAAATTTTTGAATTTTATATAGAAACATGAAAATCTTCATTTTTTTTTTTTTTCTATATTGAAATATAAAAGACAGCATTGTTTTATTTCTTTTTTTTTATATACAAATATGAAAATCAGCTATATTTTCTTTAGTTGACATTTGAAATATAATCTGCTATATTTTTCTTTCAATGAAATACCCAATCTGTGACCACGTTTCTGGTCCAGTCCCCTTAATCTTTAGATTTTCTTTCATTATAGACATATGACACTGGTCCAAGATGGCTTTCTTATATGAAATACCAAATCTGCCCACATTTTCTTTTCATCTCAAGTTATTGGCATGTACAAAATTAACCTTTTAAATATGAAATCTGCTATATTTTCTTATATGAAAATGTCTATATTTTTCTTGCTGATTATATTTTTCTTATATAGAGTCTGGATATTTTTCTTATATGAAAAGCTGATGTGGACTCCAGAAGAAATCTCTATATTTTGCATGATTCATAGCATTTCCTATATGAAATACAAAACTATCTTTTTATATGCACTAAAGAAAAAGAAAATATGCTATATTTTCTTTGCTTTTATAGAAATATGAAAATTTTCACATTTTAATCCCAAAAAGGGTCTTCATTCCTATATTTTCTTTTCTTGTATAAATATGAAAATCTGCTATATTTGGAGAATCTTATATAAATATGAAAATGCTATATTTTTTTTTCTTATATGAAAATCTCTATATTTTTCTTTTCTTGCTCAAATCCATCTGCTAATATTTCTTTCTTACATGAAATCTAGAAAATCTTTATATTTTTCTTATAAATATGAAAATCTGCTATATTTCTTTTTTCTTATATAAATGGCACTGCATATATTTTCTTTTCTTAATAAATGTAATCTTTTCTAGATTTTCTTCTTTTAGATATATGAAAATGGAAAATCCTATATTTTCTTTTCTTATTTAGAAACAGCAAATTTTATATATTTTGAAATATGAAAATTGCCTCTTTTCTTTTCTTGTATAGAAATATGAAAATCTCTATATATTTTCTTGAAAATTTTGACATTTTTCTTATGAAAATCTGCTATATATAACAGAAAAATATTTTTTTCTTATATAAATATCAACATCTACTTTTCTTTACTTATAGAAATATAAAAATGTATATTTTTCTTCTTTTATAGAAATATGAAGATATGCTTTTCTTTTCTTATAGAAATATAGAAATCAGCTATATTATATTCTTATATAGAAATATGAAATCTGCTAATTTTCTTTTCTTATAGAAATATGAAAATCTGCTATATTTTCTTTGACTTATATAGAAATGAAAATCTGCTATATTTTCTTTTTTTTATATAGAAATATGAAAATCTGCTATATTTTCTTCTTATATAGAAAATGAAAAAAATGAAAATCTTTTATTTTTTCTTTTATAAAATGAAAATCTGCTATATTTTCTTTTTTTCTTAGAAATATATGAATTTTCTTCTTTTTTATAGAAATATTTTTATTTTCTCATTTTGAAATAATCTATATATTTCTTTTCTGGGAATATGAAAATCTTTTATTTTCTTTTTTCTTATTTGAAATATGAAAATCTATATTTTCTTTTACTATTTATATGAAAATATGAAAATATTCTATATATTTTTTTTCAGAAATTTGAAAATGCTTTTATATGAAAAATGAAAATCTGCTATATTTTCTTTCTTATTTAAAATAGAAAAATTTTCTTTTCCTATTCAGAAATATTTTTCTTTTTTTATATTCAAATATGAAAATCTGCTATATTTTTTTTTATAGAAATATGTAAAAATCAGCTATATTTTCTTTTCTTTATAGAAATATGAAAATCTGCTATATTTTTTTTTTTTCTTATGAAAATCTGCTATTTTCTTTTATTTAAAATTTTTTTCTTTTCCTATATAGAAATATGAAAATCTGCTTACTATATTTTTATATTTTATTTTCTTATATGAAATGAAAATCTTTTTTTTCTTTTTAGAAATATGAAAATGCTATATTTTCTTTTCTTATAGAAATATGAAAAATCAGCTATATTTTTTTTCTTTTAGAAATATGAAAACCCTATATTTTTTTTTTTGTTATATGAAATGATATTTTTCTTTCTTATTATATTTTCTATATTTTCTTTTTTTATAGAAATATGAAAATCTGTTATATTTTCTTTTCTTGTATAGAAAAATGAAAATCTATATATATTTTCTTATATAAAGAAAATTTTGGTTATATTTCTTTTTCTTGTAAAAAAAATATTTTCTTTTTTTATTATGAAAATTTATTTTTTTCTTGTGTAATGAAAATCTGCTATATTTTCTTTTTCTTTGTATGAAAATATGAAAATCTGCTATATTTTCTTTTCTTATAGAAATGAAAATGCTACTATTTTCTTTTTCTTGTATAGAAATATGAAAATCTGCTATATTTTTCCTTTTTCTTGTATAGAAATGAAAAATCTGCTATATTTTTCTTTTTCTTGTATAGAAATAAATCTACTATATTTTCTTTTCTTGTGTAAAATGAAAATCTGCTATATTTTCTTTTCTTGTATAGAAATATGAAAATCTGCTATATTTTCTTTACTTATATAGAAATATGAAAATCTGCCATATTTTCTTTTCTTATATAGAAATATGAAAATCTGCTATATTTTCTTTACTTATATAGAAATATGAAAATCTGCTATATTTTCTTCTTTTATAAAATATGAAAATCTGCTATATTTTCTTTTATTGAGATATTAAAATCTACTATATTTTCTTATATAGAAATATGAAAATCTGCTATATTTTCTTTACTCATATAGAAATATGAAAATCTGCCTTATTTTCTTTACTTATATAGAAGTATTAAAATCTGCTATATTTTCTTCTTTTATAGAAATATGAAAATCTGCTATATTTTTTTCTTTCATAGAAATATGAAATCTGCCATATTTTCTTTTCTCATATGGAAATATGAAATTCTGCTATATTTTCTTTTCTTATATAGAAATATGAAAATCTGCTATATTTTCTTTTCTTATATAAATATGAAAATCTACTATATTTTTTTCTTTTCTTATATAAATATGAAAATCTATATATTTCTTTTTCTTATATAAAAATGAAATCCTACTACCTTTTCTTTTCTTTTCTTATATAGAAATATGAAAATCTGCTATATTTTCTTATGAAATATGAAATATGAAATTCTTTTTTTTTTTTCTTATATATAGAAATATGAAAATCTACTATTTCTTTTTCTTGTATAGAAATATGAAAATCACCTATATTTTCTTTTACTTTTATAAATATGAAAATCTGCTACATATTTCTTTTCTTGTATAAATATGAAAATCACTATATTTTTTTTCTTTATATAAATATGAAAATCTGCTATATTTCTTTTTCTTGTATATAAAATATGAAAATCTGCTATATTTTCTTTTCTTGTATAGAAATATGAAAAATCTATATTTTTTTCTTATATAAATTTTCAAATTTGCTATATTTTCTTTTCTTATATAGAAATGATTCCCCATATTTTCTTTTCTTATTAGAAATATGAGAAATCTTATATATTTTCTTTTCTTATTTAAGAAATATGAAAATCTACTATATTTTCTTTTTTAATATAAATATGAAAATCTTGCAATATTTTCTTTTTTTATTAAAATATTTAAATCTGCTATATTTTTTATATAGAAATATGAAAATCTACTATATTTTCAGATTTTCTTTTCCTTATAGAAATATGAAAATCTACTATATTTTCTTTACAGATTATTTAAATATGAAAATCTGAAATTTTTCTTTTCTTTAGATTTTATTTATGAAAATAGCTAAAATTTTCTTATATTTTTTTCTTTTTATAGAAATATAAAAAAATTTTTTGTTATATTTTTTTTTTTTATAGAGAATTATGAAAATGCCATATTTATTTTTCTCATTAGAAATATGAAATTTTGCTATATTTCTTTTGAAAATCATTTTATGCTATATTTTCTTTTCTTATATGAAAACATGAAATCTGCTATATTTTCTTTCTTATATAAAATATGAAAATCTGCTATATTTTAGTAAATTTTCTATTTTCTCATAAAATATGAAAATCTGCTATATTTTCTTTTTCTTATATAAATATGAAAATTTGCTTATTTTTTTTTATAAAATATGAAAATCTGCTATATTTTTTTTTCCCAATATAAATATGAAAATCCCTATATTTTTCTTTTATAGAAATAGGAAAATCTGCTATATTTTCTTTTCTTATTTGATATGAAAATCTGCTATATTTTCTTTTCTTATTTGAAATTGAAAATCTGCTATATTTTTTTCTTATAAACAAAAATGAAAATCTGCTCCATTTTCTTTTCTTTTCTTATTTAGAAATAGAAATATGGAAAAGCTGCTATATTTTTTTTTTCTTATATGACAAATATACAGAAATCTAAAAATATTTTCTTTTCTTCTTTTATTGAAATATGAAAATCTGCTATATTTTCTTTTCTTATGTGGAAAAAAAATCTACTTTATATTTTTCTTATAGCCCAAAATATAGAAATCTGAGATTTCTTTATATAGAAATATGAAAATATTATCTTTTCTTATTCCCAAATATTGTTTTTTGCTATATACATTTTCTTTATATCAAATTTGAAAATCAGCAATATTTTCTTTTATTTTGAGAATTATTATTTTCTTTGGATATATTTTTTCTATATATTTTTTTTAAATTAGCTATATTTTTTTTCTTATATGAAATATAAAAAAAATCTTTTATAGAAATATTGCTATATTTTTTTTAGAAATATGAAAATCATTTATGCTATTTTTTTTTATATAGAAAGAAATATGAAAATCTGCTATATTTTTTCTTATTTATATAGAAATATGAAAAATATGCTTATATTTTTCTTCTTTTTTTTTATAGGAAAATATGAAAATATGCTATATTTTCTTTTCTTTAGAAAATATAAAATATGCTATATTATTTTTATTTTACGAAATATCAAAAATCTGCTATATTTTCTTTCTTATTAGACATGAAAATCTGCTATATTTTTCTTTTCTTATATAGAAATATAAAAATTTTATATTTTGTTTTTCTTATATAGAAATATGAAAATCTACTATATTTTTTTCTTATATAGAAATATGAAAATCAAATTATGAAAATTTTTATATAGAAATAAAATCTTTTATATTTTTTTTATTATAGAAATATGAAAATCTGCTATATTTTTCTTTTTTTCATTTTTATATGGAAATATGAAAATCAGCTATATTTTTGCCAGATTTTAAAATTTAAAATATAAAATTTTTCATATTTCTTTTTTATATAGAAATGTGAAAATCAGCCATATTTTTGTATTTTTTATATGGAAATATGAAAATCAGCAATTTTTTCTGATTTTCATTTTTATAGAAATATGAAAATCAGCAATATTTTATATTTTGAATTTTTTATATGAAAAATAAAAAATATTTTATTAGATATTTTTTTTTTCTTATAGAAATATGAAAATCAACTATTTTTTTATTTTTAAATTTTTATAGAAATATGAAAATTTGATATTTATTAGAAATCTTTTATTTATATAGAAATATAAAATTTATATATTTTTCTTTTCTATATAGAAATATGAAAATCATTTATATTTTCTTTTCTGACATTATAAAAATAGATTTATGTTATATTTTCTTTTTATACAGAAATATGAAAATAATGCTATATTTTATTCAAGTTTTTATATGAAATATGAAAATCTACTATATTTTTTTTCTTTTCTTAGAAAATGAAAATCTTATTATTTTTCTTTTCAGTTTATATAAAATATGAAAAATATTTTCTTTTCTTTTCTTATGAAAATATTTTTTTTGGAATTTTATAAATATGAAAATCTAATTTTATATTTTCTTTTCTTATATAAAAATAAAAATCTGCTATATTTTCTTTTCTCATTTGAAATATGATTATTTTCTTTTTATAATAGAAATATGAAAATCTACTATATTTTTTTTCTTGTATAGAAATGAAAAATCTATATTTTTTTTTCTTTATAGAAATATGAAAATCTGCTATATTTCGATTTTCTTATATCAAAAATGAAAATTGCTATATTTTCTTTTTTTATAGAAAAATAAAATTATGCTATATTTTCTTTTCTTATTATAGAAATATGAAAATCTGCTATATTTTCTTTTTTTTTTCTTATATAGAAATATGAAAATCAGCTATATTTTTCTTTTTCTTATATAGAAATATGAAAATCTGCCTTATATTTTCTTTTTTTCTTTATAGAAATATGAAAAATCTGCTATATTTTTTTTTTTTCTTATAGAAATATGAAAATCTATAAATTTTTTTTTTATTTTATATAAAAATATATAAATCTGCTATATTTTATTTATTTTTTATGAAAATGAAAATCATATAATTTTCTTAATATAGAAATATGAAAATCTGCTATATTTTTTTTCTTATAAGAAATATGAAAATCAAACTATATTTTTCTTTTCTTTATAATATGAAAATATGAAAAATTTTCATTTTTTTTTTTTTATAGAAAAATGAAAATCTGTATTTTCTTTTCTTATACATTTATGAAAATCTGCTATATTTTCTTTCATTTATATAGAAATTTTGAAAATCTGCTATATTTTTCTTTTTTTATGAAAATATGAAAATCTGCTATATTTTTCTTTTCTTATTTTTTTATGAAAATCTGCTATCTTTTTTTTTTTTTTCTTATATAGAAATATGAAAAAAGATTTATATTTTTTTTTCTTTATAAATATGAAAATCTGCTATATTTGAAAATTTTTAAATATTGAAAATATGAAAATTTTCTTCTATATTATATTTTTCTTTTTATATTAAATATAAAAATCTGCTATATTTTCTTTTTTTATATGAAATATGAAAATCTGCTATATTTTCTTTTCTTATATAAAAATAAAATTTGCTATATTTTCTTTTTTTTATTAAGAAATATGAAAATCTGCTATATTTTCTTTTCTTATATAAATATGAAAATCTGCTATATTTTCTTTTTCTTATATAGAATATAAAATAAATCTGCTATATTTTCTTTTCTTATATAGAAATATGAAAATCTACTATTTTTTCTTTTTTGAATTTATATAAAATATGAAATCTTTTCTTTTTAAAAAAAATTTTTCTCTATTTTCTTATATAGAAATATGAAAATCTGCTATATTTTTTTCTTATATAAAAATATTAAAATCAAATATTTCTTTTCTTATAGAAATATGAAAATCTGCTATATTTTCTTTTATAGAAAATTAAAATGATAAATCTATATTTTCTTTTCTTTATATGAAATATGAAAATCTGCTATTTTTTCTTTTTTTGAAATATGAAAATCTTTTATATTTTTCTTTTCTTGTAAAAATGAAAATCTGCTATATTTTTTTCTTTTATAGAAATATGAAAGAAATATATTTTTTTTTTTTTATAGAAATAGGAAAAATCAAATATTTTCTTTTAAATATAGAAATAAAAAAATCTTTTATATTTTTTTTCTTAATAGAAATATGAAAATCTGCTATTGAAAAAGGTTTATAGAAATATGAAAATCTGCTATATTTTTTTTTCTTTCAGAAATATGAAAATTTTCTGATTTTCTTTTTTCATTAAGAAATATGAAAATCATATTTTTTTTCTTGTAAGATATGAAAATCTGCTAAATTTTTTCTTTTTTTTTTATAGAAATATGAAAATCTTCTTTATTTTCTTTACTTTTATAGAAATAGAAATCTGCTATTTTCATTTTTTTTATAAAATATGAAAATCTGCTATATTTTCTTTTTCTTATAAGAAATATGAAAATCTGCTATATTTTGTTTTCTTATAGAAATATGAAAATCACTATATTTTCTTTACTTATATAGAAATATGAAAATCTGCTATATTTTCTTCTTTTATAGAAATATGAAAATCTGCTATATTTTTTTTTTTATTGAAATATTAAAATCTGCTATATTTTCTTATAAAGAAATCTACCAAAATCTGCTATATTTTATTTTTTTTTTTATATAGAAATATGAAAATCTGCTATATTTTCTTTTATTATATAGAAATATAAGAAAATTTGCCATATTTTCTTTTCTTTTATAAAAATATGAAAATCTGCTATATTTTCTTTTCTTATATAGAAATTTGAAAATCTTATATTTTCTTTTCTTATATAAAATATGAAAATCTGCTATATTTTCTTTTTTCTATTTTTTATAGAAATATGAAAATCTATATTATATTTTTCATTTTCTTATATAGAAATATGAAAATCTGCTATTTATTTTTTTTTTTTTTGAAATATTTTTATATATTTTCTTATATAGAAATATGAAAATGAAATTTTATTTTCTAAAGAAATATGAAAATATGTTTCTATATTTTTTCTTTTTATATAGAAATATGAAAATCTACTAAATATTTTATTTTCTTTTATAGAAATATGAAAATCTTCTGTATATTTTCTTTTTTTATATAGAAATATGAAAATCTGCTATATTTTCTTTTCTTATATAGAAATATGAAAATCTGCTATATTTTTTTTTTTCTTATATAGAAATATGAAAATCTGCTATATTTTTTTCTGAATCTTATATAAATATGAAAATCTGCTTATTTTTTCTTTAGAAAAAAAGCCATATTTTCTTTTCTTTAAAGAAATATAAAATCTGCTATATTTCTTTTCTTATTTTGAAATATGAAAATCTGCTATATTTTCTTTTCTTATATAGAAATATGAAAATTTTTATTTTTTTTTTTCTTATTTAAATATGAAAATCTGCTATATTTTCTTTTCTTTATATAAAAATGAAAATCTCTATATTTTCTTTTCTTTTTAAAATATGAAAATCTACTATATTTTCTTTTTTTATAGAAATATGAAAATCTGCTATATTTTCTTTTCTTTTTGTAGAAATATGAAAATCTGCCTTATTTTCTTTACTTATATAGAAATATTAAAATCTTCTATATATTTTCTTCTTTTATAGAAATATGAAAAATCTGCTATATTTTTCCATTTATATAGAAATATGAAATCTTTTATATTTCTTTAGTCTATATAGAAATATGAAAATCTGCTATATTTATTTTCTTTTTCTTATATAGAAATATGAAAATCTTTTATATTTTTTTTTTTCTCATATAAAAAATATGAAAATCTGCTATATTTTTTCTTTATTTGCTTACGAAATATGAAAATCTAAAAAATTTTATTCACTTATATGAAAATCTTTATTTTTTTAGAAATATAAAAATCTGAATATAGGCATTTTTCTTTTCTTTTAGAAATATGAAAATCTTTATATTTTTTCTTTTGAAAACAGACGCGAAAGAAATATGAAAATCTTATATTTTCTTTTATGAAAATTTAAAAATATGAAAATCTGCTATATTTTCTTTTCTTATTTAGAAAAATGAAAATCAGAAAAATATATTTTCTTTTTCTTATAGAGAAATATGAAAAATGCTATATTTTCTTTTTTATAGAAATATGAAAATCTGCTATATTTATTTTCTTATATAGAAATATGAAAATGATTGCTATATTTTTTCTTTATAGAAATATGAAAATCTTTTTAATATTTTCTTGTATAGAAATAATGAAAAATCTGCTATATTTTTATTTTCTTATATAGAAATATGAAAATCTGCTATATGAAAATTTTTCTTATATAAATATGAAAATCTGCTATATTTTCTTTTCTTATAGAAAGGAAAATACTATATTTTCTTTTCTTCTATATATAAATATGAAAATCTGCTATATTTTTTTCTTATATAAAATATGAAAATTTGCTATATTTTCTTTTTTATATATATTTATATTTTTTCTTATATAGAAATATGAAAATCTGCTATATTTTCTTTTTTTTTATAAAGAAATATGAAAATTGCTATATTTTCTTTTCTTATATAGAAATATGAAAATCTGCTAAAATTTTCTTACTGAAATATAAATATGAAAATCTGTTATATTTTCTTTTCTTATATAGAAATATGAAAATCTGCTATATTTTCTTTTATAAAATATGAAAATCTGCTATATTTTCTTTTCTTATATAGAAATATGAAAATCTGCTTTATATTTTCTTTTGGATTTCTTTTATAGAAATATGAAAATCTGCTAAATTTCTTTTTTATATAGAAATATGAAAATCTGCTATATTTTCTTTTCTTATTTGAAAATGAAAATTTTCTATATTTTCTTTTCTTATTAGAAATATGAAAATCTGCTATATTTTCTTTTTGAAATTATGAAAATATGAAAATCTTTTCTTATATATTTTCTTTTTCTTATATAGAAATATGAAAATCTGCTATATTTTCTTCTTTTATGAAGAAATATGAAAATGAAAATAGATTATTTTCTTTTCTTTTATATGAAATATGAAAACAGAACTATATTTTTTTTATATAGAAAAAAAATCTACTATATTTTCTTTACTGAATATAGAAATATGAAAAATCTGCCTTATTTTCTTTTTCTTATATAAAAATATTAAAATCTGCTATATTTTCTTTTTTTATAGAATATGAAAAAAATCTATATTTATTTTTTATTTATATTTTCTTTTCATATAGAAATATGAAAATCTGCTATATTTTCTTTTCTTTTCTTATAGAAAATCAAAATCTGCTATATTTTCTTTTCTTATTAGAAATATGAAAATCTACTATATTTTTTTTTCTTATTATAGAAATATGAAAATCTGTCTCTTATATTTTCTTTTTATATGAAATATGAAAATTACTATATTTTACATTTTTTTATTTTTTCTTATTAGAAATATGAAAATCTGCTATATTTTCTTTTTTCTTATTAGAAATAATAAAAAAATCTTTTATATTTTCTTTTCTTATATAGAAATATGAAAATCTGCTATATTTTCTTTTTTATTATAGAAATATAAAAAATATATTTTCTTTTCTTTTTAGAAATAAAACCTGATATTTTCTTTTTCTTATTTAAATATTTTTCTTTTAAAAGAAATATGAAAATCTGCTATATTTTTTTTCTTTTTATATAGAAATATGAAAATCTGCTATATTTTCTTTTCTTTGTAGAAATATGAAAATCTGCTATATATTTTAAAAAAATTTTCTTCTTATAGAAATATGAAAATCTACTATATTTTCTTTTCTTATAAATAGAAATATGAAAATCTTCATATATATTTTCTTTTCTTTTAATAGAAATATGAAAATCTGCTATGAAATTTTCTTTTCTTATTAGAAATATGAAAATCTGCTATATTTTCTTTTCTTATATAAAAATATGAAAATCTGCTATCTTTTTTCTTTTCTTATATAGAAATATGAAAATCTGCTATATTTTCTTTTCTTTTTATAGAAATATGAAAAATGCTATATTTTCTTTTTCTTATTCAGAAATATGAAAATCTAAATATTTTCTTTAAAATATGCTATATTTAATTTTCTTATATAGAAATATGAAAAAAAATGCTATATTTTTTCTTTTCTTATTTAAATATGAAAATCTGCTATATTTTCTTTTCTTATATAGAAATATGAAAATCTGCTATATTTTTTTTTTATAGAAATATGAAAATCTGCTATATTTTCTTCTTTTCTATTTTGAAAATGGAAATCTGCTATATTTTCTTTTCTTATGGAAATATGAAAATTTTATATTTTCTTTTCTTATAGAAAGAAATGAAAATTTCTGCTATATTTTCTTTTCTTTATATAGAAATATGAAAATCTGCTATATGTTTTTTCTTATATAGAAATATGAAAATCACTATATTTTCTTCTTATATAGAAATATGAAAATCTGCTATATTTTTTCTTCTTTTATAAAATATGAAAATCTGCTATATTTTCTTTTATTGAGATATTAAAATCTACTATATTTTCTTATATAGAAATATGAAAATCTGCTATATTTTCTTTACTCATATAGAAATATGAAAATCAAATATATTTCTTTTCTTTTATATAGCTATAATATTTATGAAAATGCTATATTTTCTTTTTATTCAGAAATATGAAAATCTACTATATTTTCTTTTTTTGTATAGAAATATGAAAATCTGCCATATTTTCTTTTTTTTATGGAAATATGAAATTCTGCTTTATTTTCTTTAGAAATATGAAAATCTGCTATATTTTTCTTTTTATAGAAATATGAAAATCTGCTATATTTTCTTTTCTTATATAGAAATATGAAATCTACTATATTTCTTTTCTTTTTTTATAGAAATATGAAAATCTGCTATATTTTCTATATTTTCTTATATAGAAATATGAAAATCTGCTATATTTTTTTTTTAGAAATTTTAAATAATATTTCTTTTCTTATATAGAAATATGAAAATCTGCTATATTTTTTTTTATATAGAAATCTGAAAATTTTTTTTTTCATATAAATATAAATTTTTATTTTCTTTTCTTATATAGAAATATGAAAATCTGCTATATTTTCTTTTCTTATATAGAAATATGAAAATCTGCTATATTTTCTTTTCTTTTCTTATATAGAAATATGAAAATCTGCTATATTTTCTTTTCTTTTCTCATATAGAAATATGAAAATCTGCTATATTTTTTTCTTATATATATGAAAATATGAAATATGTTCTTACTATATTTTTTATATAGAAATATGCAATTTTTTTTTTTATATAGAAATATGAAAATCTGCTATATTTTCTTTTTTTTATTTCTATTATATAGAAATATGAAAATCTGCTATATTTTCTTTTCTCTTATAGAAATATGAAAATCTGCTATTTTTCTTTTCTTATATGGAAATATATATAAATATTTTCTGAAAAATGAAAATATTATATTTTTCTTTTTTTATATAGAAATATGAAAATCTACTATATTTTCTTTTCTTTTCTTATATAGAAATATGAAAATCTGCTATATTTTCTTTTATAGAAATATGAAAATCTGCTATATTTTCTTTTCTTATATAGAAATATGAAAATCTGCTATATTTTCTTTTCTTATATAGAAATATGAAAATCTGCTATATTTTCTTTTTTTATAGAAATATGAAAAATACAGATATGAAAATCTGCTATATTTTTTCTTATATAGAAATATGAAAATCTGCTATATTTTCTTTTCTTATAAAAATGAAATGCTATATTTTCTTTTCTTATTTTTAAATGAAAATATATTTTCTTCTTTTCTAAATATGAAAATTTTTTCTATTTTGAAATATGAAAATCTACTATATTTTCTTATATTTTTTTTCTTTATATAGAAATATGAAAATCTGCTATATTTTTTTCTTATATAGAAATATGAAAATCCGATATATTTTCTTCTTTTATAGAAATATGAAAATCTGCTATATTTTTTTTTTTTAAATCAAAATTTGAAAATCTGCTATTTTTTTCTTTTCTTTTCTTTTATAGAAATATGAAAATCTACTATATTTTCTTTTTTTTCTTATGAAATATGAAAATCTGATATTTTCTTTTTTTTTCTTATATGAAATATGAAAGTCTATTTTTCTTTTCTTATAGAAATATGAAAATCAGCTATATTTTTCTTTTCTTATTAGAAATATGAAAAATCTGCTATATTTTCTTTTTTTATTTAGAAATATGAAAATCTGCTATATTTTCTTTTTCTTATTTAAAAATATGAAAATCTGCTATATTTTCTTTTCTTATATTTTCTTATATTTTCTTTTCTTATATAGAAATATGAAAATCTGCTATATTTTCTTTTGAAAATTTATAGAAATATGAAAATCAGCTATATTTTCTTTTTTATTTTAGAAATATGAAAATCTGCTATATTTTTTTTTATTAGAAATATGAAAATATATTTTCTTTTCTTAAAATATGAAAATCTGCTATATTTTCTTTTTTATTATAGAAAAAATATATAAAAAAATCTGTTATATTTTTTTTCTTATATAGAAATATGAAAATCTGCTATATTTTCTTTTCTTATATAGAAATATGAAAATCTGCATATATTTTTCTTTTTCTTATAGAAATATGAAAATCTGCTATATATTTTCTTATATTCTTATTTTTTAAAATATGAAAATCTGCTATATTTTCTTTTTCTTATATTTAAAAATATGAAAATCTGCTATATTTTTCTTTTTCTATATTTTTTCTTATATGAAAAGCTAAATATGAAAATCTGCTATATTTTTTCTTATATAGAAATATGAACATCTGCCTTATTTTCTTTACTTATAGAGAAATATGAAAATATGCTATATTTTCTTCTTTTATAGAAATATGAAAATATGCTATATATTTTCTTATATAGAAATATGAAAATCAGCTATATTTTCTTTTCTTATATAGAAATATGAAAATCTGCTATATTTTCTTTTCTTATATAGAAATATGAAAATCAGCTATATTTTGTTTTCTTATATAGAAATATGAAAATCTGCTATATTTTCTTTTCTTATATAGAAATATGAAAATCTGCTATATTTTCTTCTTATATAGAAATATGAAAATCTGCTATATTTCTTCTTATATATATGAAAATCTGCTATATTTTTTCTTATATAGAAATATGAAAATCTGCTATATTTTCTTTTTTCTTATATAGAAATATGAAAATCCGATATATTTTCTTCTTTTATAGAAATATGAAAATCTGCTATATTTTCTTCTTTTATAAATTTGAAAATCTATATTTTTTTTTGAAATAGAAATATATAAAATATGAAATATTTTATTTTTTTTTATATAGAAATATGAAAATTTTGCTATATTTTTTTTTCTTTATAGAAATATGAAAATCTGCTATATTTTTTTTCTTATATGAAAATCTGCTATATTTTATTTTTTATATTTTCGAAATATGAAAATCTGCTATATTTTCTTTTTTTATTTCGAAATATGAAAATCTGCTATATTTTCTTTTCTTATTTCGAAATATGAAAATCTGCTATATTTTCTTTTCTTATATAGAAATATGAAAATCTGCTATATTTTCTTTTCTTATATAGAAATATGAAAATCTGCTATATTTTCTTTTTTTATTTCGAAATATGAAAATCTGCTATATTTTCTTTTCTTATATAGAAATATGAAAATCTGCTATATTTTCTTTTCTTATATAGAAATATGAAAATCTGCTATATTTTCTTTTCTTATATAGAAATATGAAAATCTGCTATATTTTCTTTTCTTATATAGAAATATGAAAATCTGATATATTTTTTTCTTTTATAGAAATATGAAAATCTGCTATATTTTCTTTTCTCATATAGAAATATGAAAATCTGCTATATTATTTTTCTTAAATATGAAAAATCTATATTTTTTTCTTCTTTAGAAATATGAAATTTTATATTTTCTTTCTTTTATTTAAAATATGAAAATCTGCTATATATTTTCTTTTCTTATATAGAAATATGAAAATTTTATTTTTCTTATATAGAAATATGAAAATCTGCTATATTTTCTTTTCTTATAGAAATATGAAAATCTGCTATATTTTCTTTTCTTATATAGAAATATGAAAATCTGCTATATTTTTTTTTTCTTATATAGAAATATAAAAAATTTTTTTTATATTTTTTTCTTTTATAGAAATATGAAAAATCTGCTATTTTTTTCTTATTTCTACATATTTTTCTTATATGAAAAGAGAAATATTTTTCTATATATTTTTTTTTTTATATGGAAATATGAAAATCTATATTTTATTTAGATATATGAAAATTCTATATTTTTTTTTTATAGAAATATGAAAATCTGCTATATTTTTTTTTTTATATAGAAATATGAAAAATCAGCTATATTTTCTTTTTATATAGAAATATGAAAATCTGCTATATTTTCTTTTCTTATATAGAAATATGAAAATCTGCTATAAATAGAAATATGAAAATCAATATATTTTTTTTTATATAGAAATATGAAAATCTGCTATATTTTTTTTCTTATATAGAAATATGAAAATCTGCTATATTTTCTTTTTTTATAGAAATATGAAAATCTGCTATATTTTCTTTTAGAAATATGAAAATATGAAAATCTAAATATGAAAATTTTCATTTTTTCTTATATAGAAATATGAAAATCTGCTATATTTTCTTTTTCTTATTAGAAATATGAAAATCTGCTATATTTCTTTTTCTTAGAAATATGAAAATCTGCTATATTTTCTTTTCTTATATAGAAATATGAAAATCTGCTATATTTTCTTTTCTTATATAGAAATATGAAAATCTGCTATATTTTCTTTTCTTTTCTTATATAGAAATATGAAAATCTGCTATATTTTCTTTTCTTGTATAGAAATATGAAAATCTGCTATATTTTTTCTTATATGAAAATCTGCTATATTTTTTCTTATATGAAAATCTGCTATATTTTTTCTTATATGAAAATCTGCTATATTTTTAGAAATATTGCTATATTTTCTTTTCCTATTCAGAAATATGAAAATCTGCTATATTTTCTTTTCCTATTCAGAAATATGAAAATCTGCTATATTTTCTTTTATAGAAATATGAAAATCTACTATATTTTCTTTTCTTATATAGAAATATGAAAATCTGCTATATTTTCTTTTCTTATATAGAAATATGAAAATCTGCTATATTTTCTTTTATAGAAATATGAAAATCTGCTATATTTTCTTTTCTTATACAGAAATATGAAAATCTGCTATATTTTCTTTTATAGAAATATGAAAATCTACTATATTTTCTTTTCTTTTATAGAAATATGAAAATCTGCCATATTTTCTTCTTTTATAGAAATATGAAAATCTGCTATATTTTCTTTTCTTCTATAGAAATATGAAAATCTGCTAAATTTTTTTTTCTTTTCTATAGAAATATGAAAATCTGCTATATTTTCTTTTATTTTGAAATATGAAAATCTGCTATATTTTCTTTTCTTATTTCGAAATATGAAAATCTGCTATATTTTCTTTTCTTATAGAAATATGAAAATCTGTTATATTTTCTTTTTTTATTAGAAATATGAAAAATTTTCTTGTATTTATATTTTCTTTTTTTGAAATCTTTATTTTCTTTGTATAGAAATATGAAAATCTGCTATATTTTCTTTTCTTGTATAGAAATATGAAAATCTGCTATATTTTCTTTTCTTGTATAGAAATATGAAAATCTGCTATATTTTCTTTTCTTGTATAGAAATATGAAAATCTGCTATATTTTCTTTTCTTGTATAGAAATATGATATTTTCTTTTTCTTATATTTTCTTTTTCTTGTATAGAAAATGAAAAAAATTTTCTTTTCTATATAAATATGAAAATTTTCTTTTCTTATATAGAAATATGAAAATCTGCTATATTTTCTTTTCTTGTATAGAAATATGAAAATCTGCTATATTTTCTTTTCTTGTATAGAAATATGAAAATCTGCTCTATTTTCTTTTCTTGTATAGAAATATGAAAATCTGCTATATTTTCTTTTCTTATATAGAAATATGAAAATCTGTTATATTTTCTTTTATAGAAATATGAAAATCTACTATATTTTCTTTTCTTATATAGAAATATGAAAATCTGATATATTTTCTTTTATAGAAATATGAAAATCTGCTATATTTTCTTTTCCTATTCAGAAATATGAAAATCTGCTATATTTTCTTTTCTTATATAGAAATATGAAAATCTACTATGTTTTTTGGATATTCACATTTTTATATACAAATATGAAAATCAGCAATATTTTATTCAGATTTTGTTTTGTTTAAAAATATGAAAATCAACTATATTTTCTAAGATTTTGACTTTCTTTTATAGATATTTGAAAATCAGCTATATTTCATTTTGACTTTTTTATATAGAAATATACATAAACATATATATTTCATACGTTGAAGGTGGACGTAGGAAAGGACACCAACGCAAAAACTGGTTGAGCAATGTCAAACAATTGACAAGTATGACTGTACCAGAATTGCTGATGGCTGCTGTTGATTGACTGTTGCGGTGGAGATTCAGTATTGCTTCTGCATTCAGATCCCGCCTACGAAGTCAAGGGGATGATTATTATGATGATGATGAAAATCAACAACAATTTATGCATCTTTTGTCATTTTTTATAAAGAAATATGAAAATCAGCAATATTTTATGTATATTTTGATTTTTTTATATACACACGATCTTCCAATTTGTACAGCATTTGTGTTTTCTGATGTTTTGGTGGAAGCATTGCATCAATTTCTTTTATCCTGAATTGGTAACAACAGATCATCTTAGTGGGTGCAATAATTAATGAGGTGTCTGTTGTGCCTTGGTGGGATATTATAACAGGAGATCATATCCATGATCAGGCATTGCTTTTTCCCAGCAATTCTTTTAATGCTCAAATGTCATCTTACAATTATATCATTGCCTTCATAAATGTATGTACATTGAAAGCAGATTTGCACATCCAACTCTTTCTAAAAATTCTACTAGTGGCCAACACTTGCAAAAAGAGTCTGTAAATAGTGGAATTCAGTTGAGGTTGCCAAATTGCAAAGTGGCTAGAGCCACAGACAATCAGTATTAAGTAGTGTCTTCCATTATAGTAGGTAATATCCATTCTCAATCAATTCCCTGCATCAATCACATTCAGTTTGCTTTGTGGTTAGGTTGACTACTGTTTTGACATCAGTTTTTGAAAGCACAGGATGAATTTACTTTATGATGTATAATGTACACTTGATACCAGATCAATGTACAGTCTTCATTAGGTCAGGACTGGGTGCAGCTACTGATGTGGTGCAGGTAGGTTCTACTCTTCTTAATGTATATAGCTATTTTTGTGAGACTCTTGTCAGTTTGCCCACCTGGTTTATGGTCTGATCTGATCAATGTCACACCCATAGACAATCCATACATGAACTAACTTTTTAAGAGTACTAAGTCATCTTCAGATGAACATTTCACTCACAATATTTGCATGTAGTCTGGCTTTTCTTTACATGAGTGTGTGAAATACCCACCTATGGACACATACATAGTCCATAAGCAGATGCATTTTGTGTGTGACCCACTGGAGGATTAGGTAGACTCGTTTTAGCATGACACCAAACTCTGTCAAGTTGATGTGCTGTGCATCCTTTACTGAACACAATCAATGAGATTCCAATGGCAAGGGAGCTCATATCAATCCACACATTCAATGTGTGTCTGCCTACACATCACTTGCTGCATGCAGGGTCATTGTGATTACATTGTGATAAGTTCTCTGGTGTGTGACCATTTGTCCATTTTCAGATTGCAGTCCAGATCTTTGCATGTATCAAGTTCAGCTCTAAAGTCTGGTTTGACAATTTTAATGGCTGCACATATCAGCATACAGCCTTGCCTGAGTCGGTTATGTAAACTCCACCCAATTTCCTAATGATATCCATCCTCAGGATCAGGGCAAACCCCAGCAATTTATTGTCCACAAGTAGGAATATGAAGAACGGAGTTCATGCAATCTACCTTCAGATCCACAGTACCAATTCCTCGACTATTAAGGACTTATTCAGTGGCCATCAGCACATTCACATTCTCTTTGTTCCAAGCAAGACATTGTGTTATTCATGGGGGAGTAGAAACAACCTGAATTTACCAATGCCATACATGACTTCCCATTTATGTTCACTTTCATCACCAGGAACACCTCATTTATTTCTTTTGTGGAGAAGAGATCAATGTTTACAGCTTGTCCCCTAACACATTTCCTAGAAACTGCACAGCAAAATGATCTATTTCTTGGCATTGAAAACACCGTACTTCTTGGCACGCCTTTCCTACACAGCTGGTGGGTATCCCTGCAAGTTGATACTGGAAATACCTGGTATAATGATTAGCAGCTAATGTTGACAGGAACACATAGTGGAGAGCATAGGAACATCGGTTTCAACTGTATGTGTCATTGCTGTGACTGGTTCTTCAATTGTCATTTCATCCTTCATAACCCCACAGGCCCTAGCCAGTAGTTGACAGTTATGTCATCCATCATTGATGACACCTCCAGTGTCTGCTTCATATGACTGCAGTCCCATCACAAAAGTACATGCCAGACCCTGTTTTAATATTTTCCCAAATAACACGGCAATGCTTTTGCAATTTTGCAAGAAGTACATCAACAAAATGCTGGTGACAGTCTATAAACTGATTGTAGGTCATAAACATGCAGCTTGTTGGGCGTGCTTTGTATTGCATCTCCTTGCTAAGCTTCTGACACACAGCTTAGCCCCCGACTCCTGCTGCTCAGCTGCAGTGGGAGAATCTTTTGATCCTGCACAATCTTATAATATCAATGTAAAATCTGATAAGCAATGAAAACAAGTTTTTGTGGCATCTTTGTAGAAAAATGTACAAATCCCTTGTAGTACTCAAGAATCATTCAATTTTAACATTAACAATTCAAATTTATTTTTAATTTGTAGTATAATATTTCAGTTTTACAAATTATTTTATTTTGTATATAATTTAAACAAATAAATGTATTTTGTGATACACATGTATAATTTAGTATAAAATTGGTATAACAATGTAAAAGTTCCTCAGATGGCTTCTTGTTATAAGGCTCCATTTATTAGGAAATTTTAGTTGTTAAAGTTAATTATTCTTGAGCATTTGGTTTCCATATATGATATTAAAATTTCATTATTCATAGTATCTGTTGACAACAATAATTATCTTTTACAATTACCAGAAGAACAATGTCAACTATAACACTATTAACATCAACAGGGGCAACAAGAGTTTAGATTCCAATCTCAACCATTTCCATGTTAATGCTACTGACATGAGATCTTCATATTTGATTCTGTTGGACTGTAATGATATAGCTAAAATGAAAAAGAAATATGCAAATTCTAAAGACAATATTCAACAAATATGGTGAAGGAATGCCAAAGAAAATATTAGCCAAAACAAAAATGAAGATCATCAGCTTACCTTTATTGGGAATTGTGGAATCATTATTGCAATTGCTCATTAAACTTTCATGTCTCTCCAACAGGTTATTATATTCTTTCTTCAACCGAATGTGTTCATCATACAATAGGTCATATGTAATCTTCAGACTACAATAAATAATGAAAATATTAATGCAAAGATTTAATTGTTTTTCCTTGTGAATTATTAATTTTCATAACCCAAGAAGATTTTGGTTAAAATTAAAATAGTATTTAACAGTATTAGTAAAATCCTATTTGCCAGCTATTTGACTATAATGAAAACATTTGTTCTATAAGGAGGTGCTGAAAGGTACTATACCATTACAAGTTCAAAATGAGAATTTCCAAATTTTTTCCGTATGTTGAATGATATTGATATTTTGCAAATTTTAAATAAATTGGGTCTGATCTACCTGCTTAGCACATTTATTATTTTTTTAGTGAATAGCATTCACTTGTGCACAATGTCATTATATATTTATTTAGGTTTAAATTTTAATCAAGGCGTTTCAAAGTTGTTGAACACTACTCTATAAAGTCAAGTAATACATTGCCAATTGAAAAAGATATACTCATTCAATTCATCACCTATGATGAGCCAAAAGACATACATAAGAAAATTCCGAAGCCCATGAAAAGAAAAGGCAATTTTTGGCAGTCTACTTTGGGTTTTCTTATTTTGAACTTGTAATAGCATAGACGCTCTTCTCAAATAATTCTAATAGGCTGATAAATGGAAAATGTATTAAATAAACTTTTAACAAATGTAATTTTGAAATTTTCAATATTAACCAAAATATATGTTAAAACAAAATCATAATTATGAGCATACACCAATTTTTAAGAATTTATTAATTTCAGTCAAGGTCAAAAGAAAAAAATATTAAAATTTCTGTCTGATGGAAACTTACCCCTTTTGTTCATCTGTAGAGATTTCAGTTTCTTTAGAAAAAGCTTCTTTCAGCTCTTCATTTTCCTACCAAAAAATAAAAACATCAGTTTTTGAAATCAGTGAAAGAAATTATTTTTGCTAATTTAACTCAAAGAAAACAGGTTTTATTGATATTATACTAATGGTTTGGAAGTTACTAAATTTTTTTCAATGTCTTCATTTTTTAGTTAATCAATATTATAAATTTGCCCAACCATTATATAGAGTAATCAACAAATTACATGCCTATACAGAGACTTTCAGGTCTCTGTATAGGCATGTAATTTAGTGTAGTAATTTTAGTCAAGTATTTAGTTTTTTCTGCATCTGAAGTTAAATGATTTTTTCTTTGAAGAAATGCTTAAACAGTAAAACTGAAATGAATCTATTAGACAGTGTTTATAAAATGACTCTTTGAAATTCTTAGTCTGTAAATAAAATCAAAGAGTAATTACAATAATGACGTGATGGAAAAGAGTTAGTGTAAAGGTACCATAACATGACTTCCTATATAGGTTAAATGTATGGATTTGATTTCAGCGTTTTATAGTAAACAGATCTATTAAAAACTAAGTGAATACTACTGAAATTAGAAGTAATTTTGCAAGGTAATAAAAATGCTATTTTAGAAAATCAGTTCTATTTCTAAAGTGGATACCCACAAAGAATATGAACTTGATAGTATCCCTGCAATCGTCTTTAAGAAAAGTGGTCCTGAACTGGCTCCTCTTCTTTCTAAATTCTACAATAAATGCCTTGCTGCTTCTTTCTTACTTTTATGAAATTCCTCTAAAGTCTTTAAGAAATCAGGCAAACCATCTGATCCTCCTATCAGCTTTCTACCTCTTTTTGACAAAGTACAAGTGGCTTTAATCAACTCAGAATTGATTAAGCATGTCACCTCAGAGGGTCTTATTTCAGATAAGCAATATTTCTTTTGATTTTCTAGGTCAACTGCTGATGTATTAAGTCATTGCTGAAAGAGTCTATGAAGTTTCAGATAAGAATAATAAAGCTCGAACTGTTGCTTTGGATATCTCAAAGGCTTTTGACAGGATTTGGCATGCTGGTCTCCTTCACAAATTGAAAGGTTATGATATTTCTGGACAAATTTCTGATCTGATTCAATCTTTCTTATCAAATCACCAAATAAAAATTATCTTGAATGACCACTCTTCAAGATCCTTTTGCATTAATTCAAGTGTCTCCCAGGGATCTATCTTAGGACCTATGTTGTCCCTAATTTTCATCAACGACCTTCCTGATTAATGCTCATCTGGTTAGGGTGGTTTAACTTATGATGTATGATATCTATTGTTTCCTTAGTTAAAATAAGCCTATTTGATCTTTCTTGAATATGTTAGTGACTATATTGAATATTTGTTTTAAGTACAATCAATTCTCCTATATCAGAAAACACTAATAATAATAGGTAAAACAAATAGGGAATATGAATTTAAAGTATTATAGTGTTAACCCAAAGAGTGCTTTTGTAAAAGTTAAATCGATCACATTCAAATTACTTTCTTGAACTTAAATTTACATAAGATCATAAGTTACTTCCCTTGAACTTCACAAAGAACAAATTGATTACATATTCTTCTATGTTCGATGTACCTTCAGAACCGGGACGATCATAGCTCTCTACAATTTCCTGTCCTTTGTAGCTCTTAATAATTTTTGTTATTTTTTGCTATCTCTCCTGTTCTACTGTTAAAAATTATTCCTTTTCAATCTGAGTAAAGTAGTTTAGGGGAAAGGAAGGTAATAAAATAAAATAATTAGTGAAACCTGAACCTGGCTTCCCTGCTTGCAAAGTTCCTTGCCCAAAAAAGTGGAGCGTGAGGTGGGGGGGTGTAAAGGAAAGAGAAAGAAAAACAGAAGTTTTTTTCTATTTAAAAAAAAAACAAAAAAACGTGATGTTTTAACCAATGGCTATACTAGGCGGTTGAATCTGAAATGCTTGTGTTGATTGCCAAAAATTTTCTGGTAAATCCTTACAATAGAATCATCAAGAGGAGTGGGAGATGCGACACCTTCCAAAACCTTGACAGAGGGTAGACTCAAAGAAGCAGATGCAAAACCAACTCCTCAACAATGTCTTGACAACCAAATTATCAATTGTCATTTTCACAACAGAATTAAGTCTTATTTTCACTAAAAACTTGTAACAAAATCGACATTTTCACGGCAGAGAACAAGTACTGTTCTCAAAATAACTCTATATCAAAGACTTTCAATGGATTCTGTTGTGAACTTTGACAACTCACATCAAATCACAAGAACTATTAACATTCACATTTTATATCTTCAAGGTAAATATTCCCTTTTAACTGGGTTTGACCTCACAAAACCCTTTTATTGTACCTTCTCACTTGTAATTTGCATTGTTTTGCACATACTGGCATTTTTCTTGTGATAATTCATGATTTTGATTGTAAACTTGATCTTTTTCCCAGTTGCTTGTCCATAAATTCTATTATCCCTTTTCCAGAATATTATGAATTCACAAATTTGATTTGTGCACTCCTAATGTTTAGTAAAAATTTATTTTATTTTAATAAAATTGTTATGGTTTTATATCTCACGTCATTTTTTCATGGTGCACCTTGTTGTCACTTGATTTCCAGTCTCCCCAATCTCTTAAATGAACACACAAAAAATATACATTAAGTTTTTGGGTTTTTTTTATACTACCAACCATTTACACAAGCTCATTAAATAGGTTATGCAATTACTTTCCCTTGTCCCTCTTGTCCTTAGTATAGCCTGTAAATGTCAAATTTTCTAAGCCCACTTTACTCATCATGCACCTGTTGTATTTGAATCCTCGTCACCAACTGTTGTATTGTGTGTTTTCGAGATAACAGAGGAAAATAAATAAGGAAGACAAACTTGTAGGTAAGTAATGAAACAGAAGGTTTACTACATGAAGGTACACTTAGCAAATGACCTAATGCTAACTTTGCTTACATAAACAGACAATTCCATTCATTTATGTCCTATATGACAGTACCCTAGAAATTTCAACTGTCTCTTTCCGTTTTCATTTTCTCTAAAACTTTGTTGTTGCTCACATGTTCATTATCATACTTCTGTAGATTTCTTTCTTCAAGTCTCTTCATCTGTGAGAAGGTTGTCTAGTATTCACTGCCATATAGTACTTTTTGTTTTGTTTTTTTTTTCTAATGAAATTTCCGTTTGTTAATACTTTGCTTTGTTTTTTGTTATCACAATGTGCCTTGTATTTTCCATCTTCTATTAAAACATTTTAGATATTTAAGTTTTTGTATTTGCTTGATTTTCGTGTTTCAATTTTTAATTTGTATATTGGGCTGTCTCTTTTGCTGACAACCTGTCTTGTCATGTGTGGTTGCCAATAATGAATAAGTCACATGAGAAAACACATCCTTATCTTATACCCCTTTCTATTTTTGCATATTTACTTAATTCATTTTCTATCCATGTGCAGGCAGTTTACTCACAGTGTCAGTTCTGGATTATTCTAACATATTTCCAAAATATATCAAGCTTACCTAGCAGTTCAGAAGTTTTTTGTAACATACAATCAAAGATTTTGGCATAATCTCTAAAACATCCTTTTCCATTTGTATTGCTCTTTCTGATATCATTCTGAGCATAAATACAGATTCCTTGTCCCAATGTTTTTAACAAAACCACACTGTTCTTTATCCTATTTCTGGTCTAATTTTGCTGCACACTATTCCTCAGAATTCAAATAAGTTTTCTTATGTGGCTCATTAGACTGATTGACCACTCAAGTTCAGATTTATTTGCATCTGGCTTCTTTGTCAGTGCTATGAAAATCAATCTACTTAAGTCTTCCAGTAGATCACCACTTTTGTATTTTTCATTTATTATGTCTGTAATCTTGTCAATGTTGAAATTGTTTAAGGCTGCCAGAATCTCTATAAAAATTCAATCTGATCCTGCTGCTTTGTTTCTGTTCAATTTGGACAGTGATGATTTCACTTCAGATTTAATATTTCTGGTCCTTTGATATTTCTGTGCATTGCAGGTTGCTCTCTTTCATCTGGAAATTTACCAGGTTTTTGAAGACAATATTTGAGAAATTTAAAACAAATTTTCAAGATTTTATAGAATTACTGGAAAAAAAGAAGAAAAAACAAGCTTCATATTTTGTTTATTATTATGCAAATTCGAATGCTACCAAGAAAGCAGAAGATTTGGTTTGGTTGTTTTGTTTAATGACATTCCAACCTTAGTGGTCACTTTATGCCGAAAATGATTTTGAGTGACTTTAAAAGAATCTTAAGTTAAATGTGTTTCTTGGTTTGAGTAGGCATCTTGAAGTAAGCAGCTTCATGGAGGTATACAGCTTGGTATATTTGTGTTTTATTTCAATCTTTTCTAGATTTTGCTATAGAGACCAGTTTCTGTTATATATTCAAGTATTTTTGAAGGTTTTACTTGGAGGAATACTTCTTTCAGGTTTGTTTCTTTGTAGTACTTTTGGCGAGTTCGCTTCAAGTCTAAACAATGTCAAAATGTGACATATTGTATAAGCCTCCCGACATGCTATTACAGATTGGAGCTGCTTCCTTCTTAAGGAGTAAGAATGGATGATGCTCGAGTGGCCCATACGGAGTCTTGGTAATGTTACTTGTTCTTTTCTAGTCATTTCAATATAGTCATTTATTTCTCCAATTTGTTCCTTTATTGCATGTAATTTGTTATTGGTGTAAGAATTCCATGATTCTTGCTATTTGTTCATTTGATGTTTGTTAATTGTTGCTATTAGGTCTGTAGTTTAATTTTATCTTTTGAGGGTTCCAGTCCTAGTGCTTTTTTTTTTTGCTGCCTGATCAGCTCTGTGATTCCCTTTATACTGATATGACTGGGTACCCAGCAGAAGACTATTTCTTTATTTTTAGTAATTACATCGATCATGTTTAGGATTTTGGTTGTTAAAGGGTTGTCTGTTTTTCTATTTTCCAATGCAGTTAGTACTGAATTCTTATCTGTAAAGATGATGTGTTTCTTTTCTTCACTGTTTTCAATTATATTCAATGCCAGTTCTATGGCTGATGCTTCAGCACTGTAGATTGATGCTTTATCAGGGAGTCTTTTTAATAGGTTGTCAGCACATGCAACTTTATCCCCAACTTTGGATCTATCTGTATATATTTCCATGTGGTTTCGGTATTTGTCTTTAATACTTTGAAGCTCTTCGTGGTATATAATTGGGCTGGTTTTTGCTTTTGAGTACTTGATTAAGTCAAGTATTAATGTTGGTTGTTTTGCCAACCAAGATGGGTATTTCAGGCTAACAGATTTGTGAATTATGGATATATATCTATTTCGGCTTCATCTTTAGCTTGTTTAGTTCATAGTCCATATGGTTTGATGGCCTTTTCTTTTTTTTCAAACAAAACTCTGTGTTGTGGCTGAAAGATGCACTTGTATGTAGGATTTGAGGGACATGATGCTAATTTGATGTAATATTGTAATGCCAATTTTCCTCTTCTCATTACCAGTGGTGGTTCATGTGCCTCTACGTACAGGCTCTCGACTGGGGTAGTGACATATGCTCCTATTACTAGTCTTAGCCCTTGATGATGGATAGTGTTCAACTCTTTGATATATGATTTCCTTGTCGATCCATAAACGAAACAGCAATAATCCAGTTTGGATCTTATTAGTGTTCAATAGAGTTTCAGAAGTGTTTTTTTATCAACTCCCCAGTTTGTATGAGCTATGACTCTCAGTAGTTGGATAGATTTGTTACACTTTTTCCTCAGGTATTTAATATGGGGTATGAAAGTGAGTTTTTGGTCAAAGATAATACCGAGGTATTTATATTGTTTAACCCCAATTATTGTGTCCTTACCAAGCTTCAGTATAGGATCATTATGCATTTTACGATGTTGGCAAAAATGCATATACTTGGTTTTCTCTTTAGAAAAACTAAATCCATTATTTGTAGCCCACTTATTAATTTTGTTTAGGCTTAGTTGCAGTTGCCTTTCAATTGTGTGCATATATTTTGCTCTATAGCATATCATTAGATTGTCTACGTACATGGCACATTCTGTTCCAGTATGTTTTTAATTATGTTGTTAATCTTTATATTAAAAAGTATTACAGAGAGTATACTGCCTTGTGGCACTCCCATTTCTTGTTCTTTCCAAGCTGAAAGGGTATCTCCAAATTTCACCCTGAATTTTCTATCATTCATAAAATTTTTTATCAGTATTAGCATTCTGCCCTTCAGTCCCATTTCCTTCAAGTCTTTCATTATCCCATATTTCCATGTTGTATCATATGCCTTTTCCAGATCAAAAAACACTGATATGATGTGTTCTTTTTGGATGAAAGCTTCTCATATGTATGTTTCTAATTTTACTATGTGGTTAATAGGGCTCCTCTTGTTTCTGAAGCCTGCCTGATGTTCTGTGATCAGTTTGTTTGTTTCCAGATACCACACCAGACTTTTATTCACCATTCTTTCAAAAGTCTTGCATACACAGCTGGTGAGTGCAATAGGGCGGTAGTTCATTGCATCCATAGGGTTTTTGGAAGGTTTGGGCATAGGAATTATTGTGGCTTGTTTCCATATATTTGGGATTTTTCCAGTAGTCCAGATATCATTATAGATTTTGAGTAAGTATTTTTTTGGTCCTCTGGACAATTGCTTTAGAAATTCATAATGAATTTCATCGGGACCAACAGCTGTGTTATGTGCTTTTTTTAAAGCATCTTGTAATTCTGTTAACGTGAATGGTTGGTTATAGGTTTCGGAGTTATCTGAATGAAAATTGATTTTTTTTTTCTCCTCGCGCTTTTTGATTGTTTGGAATTCTTTTTTTTTTTCAGGATTGTTTGAGGAGGAGTTTTTAGCAAAGTTTTCAGCTAGGTGTTCAGCTATGTCTTTTTTATTTGTAATTCTGGTGCCCTTGTGGCTGATATGTTGGTAAGGTTGTCTGTTGTTTTTCCCTTAAATTTTTCTAATCATGTCCCATACTTTTTTAGATTTAGTGTCTGAATTCATTTTATTAACATATTGCTGCCATGATGATTGTTTAGCCTCTTGAATGGTCCTGTGTGCCTTAGCTCTATCATTTTTATAGACATCTAAATTTCCTTTGGTTGGACGATTTTTAAATTTCCTAAGAGATGCTCGTCTGGCTCTCACAGCTACTTTGCATTGTGTGTTAAACCAGGGGTTATTGAATTTAGAAGAGGGTGAACTTTTGGGAATATTTTGTTCTGCGATTGTTTGTAATGTGTTTGTAAAGTATGTGATATCATCCTCTTTGTTTATATTTGCTTCTGGTGTCATCCATATCCAAATCACGACCCAAAAAAAAGGAAAAGCAAATACAAAACAAATTCGAAGCCTTAGAATCAATGGATGTCAAAGGAGAGAATCCTTGACTGCACACAGGAAAAAAAAAATGAACAAATACAGAACCAATTTGAAGTCTTGGAGTCAATGGATACCGAGAATCAGTTTCCTCGACCACCCAAACTAAAACAGCTTTCAAAATAAATGGCTTACAGATTCCTCCAATGGAACATAAGGTGTGAGAAGGTCAACCATTGCGAATTGATGCTTCTCATCGCCATTTTCTGCCCAGCAGTCATATGTTTACAGGAAACGCATCAAAAATCAAAAGACTCACTTCACATTAAAAAATATACATCATACAACTACATAAATGATCAAAGAGATAGAGCCTCATTTGGCTCATCAATTATAGTTAATAACAACATCACTCAAAGTGAAATCAAATTAAAGACAAATCTGCAAGCAATTGCAGTATTAGTAACACTACAAAAAACAGTGACTTTCTGCTCACTATACCTACCTCCAAATGATACACTGGACAAGAGAGAGCTGGATGAACTGATTCAACAATTACCTAAACCCTTCATACTGATGGGGGATTTTAATAGTCACAGTGAAATGTGGGGCAATAAGGATACAAACAGAAGAGGGAAAATAATAGAAGATGAAAATAAACAAAAACTATGTAACTGTAGAAACCCTCATAATTGCCCTCTATAAAATAAATGTCGCACTGAATCATTAGTATACCAATGCAATATCTCTTCGATTGAAAGTCCTAAAAAAAATATATATAGGTTGCACTAGCCATGAGTTCAAAAAAAGATTCAACCAACATCAAAGTTCATTTAGGATAAATAAATATAAAAATCAAACATCTCTCTCAAAATACTTCTGGCATCTTTTTAGAATCAAATAAAACACCTACAGTAAAATGGAAGTTAATAAGAAAAGCTAGAATATGTAGGTCATTAAACGACCCATGTCCTTTGTGCATACATGAGAAACTATATATTACTAAGTTTATAAAAAATAAAAATTTACTGAATCAGAGAAATGAAATAGCTGTTTTATGCCATCACTGTCAAAAATTTTCCTTAAATAATATTTAAAAATAAAAAATAAATTTAAAAAGGTGCGATCAGGTAATATACATACTTACATTTAACATGAAAAATAATTTTATATACTGTAAGTAATTCTATTACATTTGTTTTTTCTTTATGGGAAAAAAAATAAAATAAAAGTCTATTAAAATAACAGTGAAAATATTTTAAAGTTGTATTTAAAATTGTAGTTAAAACGAATTCTAACCTAAACACCTCTCAAAAAGTACTACCGGCACTTAAATGAATCCAATAAAACACTTACTGAAAAATGAAATTATAACGAAAAGCTAGATGATGTAGGCCATTGAATGACCCATGTCCTTTGTACATACATATGAAACTTTATTACTAAGTTTATATATATATAAATAAATAAATAAATAAAGTTTACTAAATCAGAGAAATAAATTAGCTATTTTTGCAGTAAGTGCCATAAATATTACTTAAATAATATTTAAATATAAAAGTTTAAAAATCGTAATATACATATACTTGATATGGAAAAATAATTTTACTTACTATAAGTAATTCTAATATATTTCCTTCTATTATAAAGTAATATAGTCTATTAAAACTAACAATGAAAATATTTTAAAGTTGTAATTAAAATTGTAGTTAAATAAAATGAATTCTAACCTAAACTTCTTTTACTTAGTACTACACACACTTAAAAGAATCCAATAAAACACCTACAGTAAAATAAAATTAATAAGAAATGCCAGAAGATGTAAGCTTTTGAATGACCCATGTCCTTTGTACTTACATGAGAAACAATATATTACTAGGTTTATATAAAAAATAAAAGTTTACTAAATCAGTGAAATTAAGTAACTATTTTTGCCGTCATTGTCATAAATTTTACTTAAATAATATTTAAATACAAAAAAAAAAATTTTGTAACCTAATATACATACTTGATGTAAAAATAATTCTACATACTATAAGGGATTCTAATACATTTAATTGTTCTTAAAAAATATAGTATAATAAAAATTAAAAATGAAAATATTTCAAATCGTAGTTGAATAAAACGTATTCTAACCTAAACACCCCCAAAAATCTTTAAATATACAATGCCATAAGAATTTTTGCTGTTAACAATAAATTTTTTTAAAAATCCAGACGACATGCATTCAACGGATGTCAGATTTCATTGAAAAATACATCCCTACCCCCTACCAATAACGGATACAATAATACAGACATAATGAACACCCAGACACCCCTTGTCCAGTTGAAGTAGATTTATCTGTAACCTTGGAAACGTGAATTATGATTTTAGGTGTGTCTTTAAAACCCAGTAATTTTAAAAGTTACTCCAAAATTCAGCTTGAGGATAAATGGAACTAATGTCTTTAATTTAATTACAAAATTAAATTCATAGCTTTTTAGCTTCCATTTTTGAAACATGGTTAGAACTGTGTAGCAAAAAAAAAACATATATTTTAAAAAAATCATTTTAAATAAATATATATATATATATATATATATATATATATATATATATATATAGACACTATCTTAAAAGCCATCACCCTATTGGGCAGCATTTAAGCTAGCTCTTCCAGAAGGCTCTTGATTGGGCCTTCATCACAACAGGTAGGAAGAAGTAGATGCAATAGGCAACAATATACTACAAAAAATTGATTGCTGCATTTAAGTAATCTTAACTTTTAAAAGTTCTATAATAATTCTTCTGCTGCCACTTAATTTAAAGACAGATCCTTACTTTCCACACAAACAATTACTTTTGCTGGTTTTCACAATTTAATTATTCCCAAATTTATATCAAAATTATAAAATTTGTTATCAAACAAAAAATCTGTCACAAAAATCACAAAAATCGCTGGAAATGAGCACAGTAATGAAAACTTGGGAATCCAAAATTTCAGGATTGTGGGTCAGGATCCAGCCTGGAATGTTTTTAATTTGCTCACAGAGTTGGCCTGATTCCAAAATGGTATGATATGTTGGGCTACAGCCTCTAGGAGTAAAATTGAAAAAGTGTGACATACTAACATTTGCATTATATATATGTCTTGGGAATATGAATGCAGCACTGAATGAAAATAAACAAATTATTTAGAGAAGCATTGTAATTTGCAAGCTGAATAAATGCATTAGGAAAATAAAAAGGAAAGAAAAAATATGCAAAAAGATCAGTAATAGAAATTTACCACCAAAAAAATTAGATCCTATTAGGAAGAAAACAACCTCTCAGAACCTTGAGATAATTAACAATACAATAAATCAGAAGTTAATGTTTTTGAAAAACACATTAAAAGAAAATGATTAATCCCAATTTGCATTTCAAAGTAAGATATTGAGCTCCATAAAGAATTAGATAATTTTTTCTCGATATAAAAGGAACTACACAAGTTTCCTTTTCAGGTTTTTTGATATTTTTTAACTTCTGACAGGAGAATAAAAATGATATTTAACATAGGATTTGATTGTAACTGTCTCTTTAGTTACATTTTATAACTCAGCTGACTAAAAGAGCATATATTTTTATGTTTTCAGTTTTATGCAAAAAGAAAAAAATGACTTAAATGCAAAATTTCATTTCTTTGTTAGATCAAAGCAAGCACAATAGCTCCATTTTTTGTTAGAGGTTGATTTTCAATTGAAACATGATGCTCAAGTTTTAGAAGCTTCCATGTTTTTATGAGCAGATTGGGAAGTTGTCATGAAATCAAAGGTCACACTTACCTTTTCACAAAGATCTACCTTTTCAACCAAAAGCTCGTTGGTTTGCTGTAAGTCAGCTACAATCTGCTTGTGGCTATCCATGTCCTGTTCCATCTTGGAAAGTTCTCTTTGGCTATTGTCCAGATCACGCTTGGCCTGAGTAAATGGAGTAAGATATAAATGGCTAAAACACCAGAACTTCCTAACCCACTTAAGCTGGGTTGTATCCCTAGTTGTAATGTAGTGCATTTTCAAGAAACTTAATATTACAAAAAAAACTGTAGGGGAGAAAATAAAATGCATTTCAGAATTAACAGAATTTAATTTCTTAACACTTAAACTGCCACTCTCTACAATGATGAGAATAAAATTTTAAAAAAAGGGAAAAATGAGTGAGGAAATTTGCTAAATATGGATATCTCAAAACAGTCTAAGTTGATAAATTCATTTAAAATTATAAATCAAGACTAATTACATAGGAAAGGATTTTGTGTTACTTTCAAATCAAAGCTTTACAGGCCATTTTCACATTGATATTATTTTATCAGTGTGAAAAAAGCCTGAAAAGCATCAGCAGAACCCTAAATCTTCATATCTTCAGTCCTCTGTTCTCACACTAATAACAGCTGGAGAAATTGTAGAGTAATCTATTCCTCCCAATAAAACCATTCCATCCCCATTGTTAAATGGCATTTGGAGCTTTGAGTTTTAACTAACTTTTTATTCTATTATGACAAAAAATATCACAGCAGCACACATTTTCTTTTTAATTAGATTTCCTATTCCTTCCTAGTCTTTTCTTTCTATTTCACTCTCAGAAGGCCCTCAACTCTTAGTGGTATTATCAACTTGCTTGAGGTGAATTGATTGAAAAGAAAATGTCAGATTTTTGTTTATTGATTTTCATAAAGAGAGAAGAAAATAAATATTTTTTGGTATATAATATGCCAAAAAAATATTTATAAAAAAAAAAAAAAAAAAAAAAAAAGGAAAAAAGTATAATGCTTTTCACTTTAAGGTAAATAAATCACTCAAAAACAAAAAGGTTTTGTGCAGTTTATGGAGTGTGAATGAGTGAATATGCCAAAAGTCATGTTACATTCTAAAAAATAAAGTTCAGATCTCATCATTAATGAGCTTTTTTTCATCATGGTTAAAAATAAAATAGTTTGTGAACCATAATACAAGGTTGTTGACTAACTGCTGTGTGTACAATTCATGCTATTAAGATTTTTTGTAAGTCATCATTGATCAATTTCACTGTCACAAAACTGCCTTCACTTGAAAAAGCAAGTGTTACTAAAAACACTTGCCTCACTTTTGACATCATTTCTCCTGGGTTTTTTTCTTGGTCCACAGCTGAAGCTCTACATACTGTCACTTCTCATGGAAAAGTATCCACAAGTGTCAAAGAAATGAAAATACTTCATTCATACCTAGAGTCAAAGTAAAGGCTTTAGGTATGAATAAATAGTTATATACACCATAACTGTAGAACACAAACAATTCATTTCCAATGCTATAAAACATCTTCATTTCTTTTCTTCATTTAGAAACTAAGATTTGTCAATTTTCAGACAAGTTTCTTTTTATAGGTATTTAATGCTAACCAATCCTGAAACTTATTTAGTGAAAATCATTTTTATATTTATCACCATTATTATTATGGCTACTGCTACAATAACCAAAATTAGTATTTTGTTACTAATTTTATACCTACTTCTTTACTAAGTAACATGAAACAAAATCAATTTTCTAGCAAAATTAACAAATTTATATCACTATCAATATCTTGTGCTTGTTAACTGATAATAACTAATAAAAACAATAATGCTGGAAATAATGAAAACAAAAAGTTTACAACTTGGAGTTGAGAAAGAACAAACATGGACAAATGTGTCTGAAATAAGATGGTGTCAAAAGGACATATGAAAGTGAATTTATGCATTTTTTTTATTCTTGAGAATTGACAACAAAAATAATGATGGGCAAAACATTGGCTAATTGATTCAAACTTTATAAAATGGTAAATAAGGATTTTTTTATAGTTGATTCATGTATTTTAATAATTTAGTAAATGTTATAAATTCATGAATAAAAAATTTTCATAATTATTTCTTTAAAAATTGATAAATGGTAAATATTGCATTGAATTAGTTTTAATTTTATTATGTTTTAGAATGTTGGAAATATAAAATTGTCCTTGTAAATAAACAATCTAATAAATAAATAGCATTTAACATTTTTGTTGTAAATTCTCAAGAACAAAAAATGCATAAATTCACTTTCATTATGTTTAGGTTTTATTTCAATTCTAATCATCACTTTATAACACAATAAACATTGCTGAAGAATGAAGGTTAAAATAATACCAGTATCACGGGGGAAAAAAATCTGTTCTTTTGACACTATGTTTTATTGTGGGCCCGTTTACCCATGTTTGCCAAAATTTCTTCTTTACAGAAAGAATAATAAATTTCAATAAAAGAAAATAGTGGATACTTAATCTTGTCATAATTTTTAGTTTGAAGCTTTTAATCGACATGTTTGATGATCCCAACAGTAGTACATTTTCAAGTTATTACAGCCAGAAATATAGTAACAAGTCATCATTATAGAATCATTCTTTTAAAAAGAATCTACTTCATCAGTAAATGTTCTACACACAACTCAAAATGAACCATTACATATGAGTGCATTAAGAATAAAAGTAAAAAATGACAATTTGCGTAAGTAATTTCTCAGGTTTTAAGATTGTTTTGTCTACATTTCTAATTAAGTAAAAAACAACTTCATGGTTTGTCTGGAAAGATTTTTGAATACAGACACTGAAAATATTAAGTGATTCTTAAATTTAAAATATATAAAGGATGTATTGTAATTATATTGACCTGATTGATCTCATTTCAAAAATAGAATAGAAGTATTGAAGGAGAAGTAATAAGCAAAGTATTTAATTTACATTTATACTAAGAACTTCTTTTTCTGTTTCTAACAATTGAATCATCTGTTCATTTTCCTGCCTTTCTTGCAGCAAACGTCTATTTTCTTCCTTCAGTCTGAAAGGGAAAGAAAAAAAAAACACTTTGAACAACAAGAGTGAACGTACGTTATCATAGTGAAAGATTAAACTAATGTTCTTAAATCTATTCTAAATGAAAAATATGAGGCAATAAATTTAGCGAATCTTGAAAACAATGAAACATAACCATTGTGATTTGTAAAAAAAGATTTTATTCTAAAGCAAAATATTGACAATATATATTTCATTGAACATAAGATACAGAAACTTTCAGCGATTTGAACATCATATTGATTGTCCAGCATTACAAAAGTTTAATTAATATAGATTACGATTTTGTTTTTCAGGCATTCCAGCACACAGAACAAAAATAGTCTGTTCAACTCCAAGATTATATGTGTTATGAAGTGATAACAGGTTAAATATCACTTCATAACACATAACCTTGGAGTTGAACAGACTATTTTTGTTCTGTGTGCTGGAATGCCTGAAAAACAAAATCGTAATCTATATTAAACTTTAATGCTGGACAATCAATAACAGATACTTCCTCAGAGAAAGCACTCTTGATTTTGATCAATACCAACTAGAGATGTGCGATTAAACCGAAAAATCAACTTTTTTGGTTTTATGTCTTCACTCCATGAAACTGCATCGAAATTTTTTATGAAACCGAACGATTTTGGTTTCGTTTTATATCACTACTGACTGAGTGAGCATATCCAAAGAAACACTACTGAAAAAGACTTTCAGATGTTAGTTAATAAAATAAAATTTTATCAACATTTATACCACTGTAAGAGAAAAAGATTGAGCAAAAACATGTTAAAAACATTAACTAGTTTTAGAAAATGAATGTGAAATCTATTTGGCTACAAAAGAAATGAAGAAAAAAAAAGAAGGAAATACGACATGATGTCTGAGAGTGAAATCATGTATTTGTTTCAGCTTTCAAAAAAAAAAAAAGTTTTTGCAGTAACATTAAGTTAACAACAAAATAGCGAATAAAAAAAAATAGTTGCCAGTTTTTAAATTTTAATTTTTATGAAATTGGATTTTTTGTAAAGGTTTTAAGCCATTTTACGCCAATCACGAAATAAAGTTGTTGCAAACAAGAAAAACGAATTAAGATATTTTTTTATAAATAAATTTGTTTTTTTTTATCTAGCGTATGCACTTAAAATAATTAGTTCTTAATTTCACTTGTGACTTTTAAGATGTGTATATTTCCACGTGCGAGTCTGTTTTCTACAAATAAAATTATGTTTCTATCTAGCAAATCCATGTAAAAATAGATATTAAAAAATAAAGTAAGTTTTAAATCTGTTTTAAAATGTGTATATTTTCAAAACTTCAAGTCATTTTTTTTAAACCCAAAGTAAAAATTCTTTTTTAGCCAGTTGTGTTCAGTGGGTTTTTGTTACTGTTCTGTCCATAAAATTCTTCTAAACAAGCAAAAAAAAAAAAAATTAATTCATTTTTTTACTTTTACAAATATCTGTATGTTTTATCTGGCAAATAATACACTTCTTACAACGTACAAGTAAGATAAAATGATTAAAATAGTTTTTAATTTCAGTTTTAAAATGTGTATCTAAAAAAAAAGAACAGGTAATATACTCGCAGATTTGGAAATCTACACGTTCTAAAAATGAAATAAAAAGCTTTTATTTGATTATTTTTATTTAATTTTAGGTTTTTATTCGTTAGATAAAAAACAAATTTATTTAGAAGAAAAAAATAACTCATTGATTTTCCTTGTTTAGAAGAAATTTATTTGCAAACCCCAATAATAAAAAAGAATTGCCGTTTTTTTGGGGGGATTTTTTAATAATTTTTGAAGGAATTCACTTCCTCGGGTCAGAGAAAAAAAAATGAACATCTTCCTTGAGTGTACGATTTCAAGAATATTGATAAAGAATAAAGATTGGTCACTTTTATTTTTGCGAAACAAAGTAATGTGCAAAATTTAATCTTGGAAAAAAAAATCTTTTCGCATTTTCAGCTGGTCGAAGCAATACCGTTTTAACTCGCTGTAGTGTAGAAAAATAATTCAATGAATAAAAAAAAGCACATACAAATTACATATTTAGAAAGATTCTATTTTCTTTCCAGCCATAAAGTTTGAATCAGAGATAAACGAGAATTTACGAATTGAACGGACTAAGTTGCAAATTTATCAATCTCAAACGAAATCAGATATCAACTGGAAATGCTATCATTACACAAGAAAATAAATAGCTTCCTTAGAAAGCGAAAATACTTAAATTAAAAACCGATTCGAAAACTGCGGTATCAAGAAAAACAAAACTGGAAACCGATACCAAAATATAAATTACCAAACCGACCAACTCTAGTGATCTATGCTAGTGACCATTTCTAAGTAACATTCATTGTAGCAAATACCTTGGCTTTGACCCATTTCTTTAATAAAATAGACCTGAAAAAATTTATAACTTGTAAAACTTGCTCTAGAAAGAATACAAAAAAATATGTCATACTCATTTCATTAATACAATAATTCAATTTCTGATCAAGAGTTAAATCTTTATTTAAATAGTAACGTTGCAGACACATTTTGTATACAACAGAGCAATAAATTTCAGGCTTGTAATTTAAAAAATGATTACCCCTTTAGGGTGAGTGAAAAAAAGAAAAAAAAAAGGATCTTATCAATAACCATGTAAAGTCTGCAACTGTCAATAACACTAACAGTCAGTCAATGTGCCATGCGTGATACATGTTTACGTGATCATGTATCTTTCAATACAATTCTCACAGTAGGTTGCCATTTCTTTCTGCGGTAGACCAGTTGCTAAGGCAATGAGAACCCGGTCTATCCTGCTATTTAATTTACCCATAGCTAGGGGAAGAAGACGAATCAAACTTTTCCCAAGGGCATTGGGAAAGAACAAATAAAATATCAACCCAGCAAAAAAATTAAAAGTTAATTTTCTATCCTATCATTAAACTTTTCTCATTATTTTTTTTGTAGAAAGATGGTAACAGAATAAAAGAAAAATACCAACTTACTCTAATGTAATGGCAATGTCATGAATGGGAAAGATGTAACATTTTTAAGTTGAAGGGCAAAGAACATGCAGTGACAAAAAAAAAAAAAAAATTCTTCTAGCTACAACTTTTCAGGAAATGTTTTCCCCATTATCAGTTTGAAGCAACTAATAATAGTTCTTTCATTACCAAATATCTTGTTACTGATGGCCAATAATAAAAATTAAAATGATTGATCTAATTATTGCAAGTATTATAATTTTATCATAAGATAAAAAGGAAGGATATTTTTGTTGAATAGCCAATCCAGTGAACAAAAAAAAATTACCAAAAATTTACACTAAACACCCAGGTAAATGTATTTATTCAAGATGTTTTTCTAAAGAATTGATGGACTTTTATTGTTATATTTTCAAAGATACCCACAGGCACTCTGTATATTCATTAAACAGTATATTTATTTATTTTCATCTACTGGCCCGAGTATTTGAGAAAGCTTTTTAAAGAAAAATGTGAGATCTCCTGCAGGATTCAAACTGGCATTTACAAATGTTTTTGAAAACTGACATACTTATTTTTTAATGTATTTGTATAATAGGGTTTTCTTGTAATAAATTTTTTTTAAATAATAAAAATGAAATATATATATATATATCATCAAAATAAAAATCACATTAGTTTGAAAGGAGGAAAGTGTCAATGAACTCCTGTGGTTATGACTTTATATAAAATAATGCAGCTAATTTAGAAAGCAAATAATTTAGATTTCAATTTAAAAAAATAAATAAATTTTTACCAAAAATGAATAATTCCTATATGCTGTTTATTCTAACTTTGCATTTACAACCATTTTCCTAAATTAACAGCAGTATTGCAAAAATTGAGGTTTTGTCAGTTTTAAAACAAAATCAACAATTTCAGGTTGAACTGTGTGCACAAGTATACTGACCTTAATCTGTAGATATACTCATTTAATCAGTATAATTAATTTTATTTAATTCCACTAACATGTAAAGGGTTACTGGGAGTGAAAGAGAATGAGACTTTAGAAGGAACTGGAAACCCAATCCTAAACAAGAAACAAGCAATAAATCTCTACTGATGTTCAAAAGACAGAGAAGGAGTGTGAACTGGGTGATAGGCAAATCAATGTATCTCCTATTAAAATAACACATTTCCAAAATGGGAATCAAACCCAGTTTGCCTGAGTGAAAGTTAGGAATCCTAACCACTAGTACCTGCTATTTCCAAATGATATATGATCTTGTTTTGTTCTCTATATTCAAATTAATTTGTTATGTCAATTTTACATTGATTTACATCAATATAAAAATAGTATTTAAGTAAAGAATGAGTTCAACAATTTTTCACTAATCCTCATTATTCTGTCTGAATGATTAAATCCTAATCTTTTTGGAAATCCCAATTTCCAAGCTTCTTGTCAATAACATATCCAATAGAAAGTTAACTCTGAATCAGACAAGCCTGGTAGCCATATTTATTAATCCACTGTTAATGATAGGTTAAATGACATGAATTTTTTTCTCTTGACTGAATTGTTTTGACTCAGTGTTAGATAATATGATGAAACTTTATTGCTTTACTGCTATAGCATCTATTTTGGACCTTACTTCTTGTCAGATCACTCTTTACTGCATGACCAACTCAGATTAAATTTAATAAAAATTGACAAACATTAAAGAAAATAACCTTCATCAGTTTGATCATCAATGAAAACAATCACTGAAAATGAAGAAATCATCTTGTTATGAATGTTACTGTGTAAATTTAGGTCAATGAATTCAATTTTGATTTTATTTGCTGGAATATTTGTATGATTCCATACTACATAATACAAATTGATGCATTGTTTGACAGAGTTCAAGTATTCTTAATCCAGAAATGAAAAAGTAAATAGCAACAAGACATTTCTAGACACATTTAAGAATTTGTTTGAGCCCATTAAAACATAATATTCTGCCCAAATATAAAACAAAGAATGGAATGAAGAAAACATTTTTTATCAAACAAGAAAAAGTAGCAGGTTATGCTAATATACTATTTATTCACCACATATAATGCACTCTGATAAAGATATTAAGAAATAAAATCAAATAAAACAAAATAATGAGAAAAAACTAAACAAATTTTAAAACTAGCAGTTTTATATGAAACAAAATGTAATTGTCAACTATTTAGAAAAGTAAACAAAAATAGAAAAAAAAAGGAAAACATTCATAAATTCCAGTGAGACTAAAGAATGATCTCAAAAGATTAAAGAAAGCAAAGTGTTTCTGAATACAGAAACTAGATACCAAAAGTGAAGCCATATTTATTACATAATACTTGATCCTCAAGTACTGTAGATATATTTTTGTTAATAATCCAGATGTCAAAACTGCTTGCATAAATTATTAAATCAGTTAACCCTGTAGGTGTGTAATTAATATTTATAAAGATAATGAATCATTTTTATTACCAATTGCAATTACGACTGGATTATACTCAGCTGAAGGAAATTTGTTAAGAGAGCACTTTTGTGAAATTACTTTTTTTCCCCCAATAAATATTTAAAGACTGTTCAAACTATCATCCTTTAAACATTTATCAGAAGAAAAATTGTATGAACAACAGTGGATATTTTTAATTTCTTTTGAAAATAGGGAAATTGTTGCTTTTGCATACCTTATTTTACATTCACACAATGACCAAAAAAGAGCCTTAGTGTATATATGTGTATCATGCAAGGCAATCCTTATACTGCCTTGATATCATGAAAAAAAAAAAAACTTCTATAAAAATACTTTGTATGAATAAATGTAATTTTGTAGTTTATCAACAACTAAACAATGCTTGATTACTTTTCCAAAGCAGAATTTAATAATATCCCACTTTTTACTTGCGAGTTTTTTTTTGGGGGGGGGGAGCTTTTAAGGTGCAAACTATTTCATATTTTAATTTCATATTTTAGTACGACTTTCATAATAGTAATGTGAAAAATATATTAATTTGAAGCATTCAACTTACTTTTAATGTACTAAAAAATAATACCGATTTAAATTTTCGTGCTTAAAACAGTTAAAATATCTCTTGAATCATTTTGTCTGAAAGATCAAAAATTGTTAGACAAGAAAAATGAGAAGTATATTTTTATCATTATTATTTTTGTTTGATTCTGTTCCCATGAAAAAAGTGACTCAATTAATGGTCCCATCTCAGCAAAATCTTCTAGAAAGTTCAGTTCTTAAGATAGAGATAAGTGAAAAGAGAAAATTCAAAAGAAACATTTTATGTATTCTATTCACCACTAAAGATTCCCATGACACTTATTGTCATTATATACTTGTGAGATTATATAGATTCACAAAACTATTGACTATACATTTTACAATTTCATATTCTCAATTCCTAGTTATTTCACTTTCTCTTCCAAGTATTGCCACCCTAAAATAAATAAGAAAAAATTTCAGAATGCTACTCATAACTTAAAGCAATAATTAAGAAAAAAAAGTCTAACAAATTGGTTAAGCAATCTAACTGCAATAAATTAACATGAATAAAAATATGAGTGTAAATCATCTTAATTCTTACTGAATAACTTTAAGACATTTGAACAGCAAAACCTAACAGTTGAAATTTAAGTCACTAGCCATCCAGACATCCAGAGATAACAAACAAGTTGGGGTTAAAATGGAAGGTGAATGAGAGTGTTGGAAGGAAGGCCATGCCACTATTACTAAGATAAGACAAGCAGAATATTGAAATTAAGTGGCTGAAAATCAACCTGAAGCTTTGAAAACTGAATTACTCAAGAGAGTTAATCATTGTCATAAAGCATTCAGATATTTTAGCAGGAAAAAAGATGCAGTGTAATTAGAAGAAAAGGAAGAAAAAAATCAAAGTCAAATAAAGGGGTTGGGGAGAATAAAATCGGAAAATAAAATTAAAAAATATAAACAAAGGAAATTTCAATTGAAAAATAAAAATGGTTGTAAATGCAATGTCAGAATAAACAGAGCACAATTTGATTTACTATAAACATACAGAGAATTGAATTTCAAAATGTTTATACACAAACACATCTTGGTTAACTGCTGTTATACTTGGTAAAACAATACAAAAAAGCACATTCATATATATTTAAACATTAAGTAGGCACTGCCAATAACATAATCATGGTATCAGTGAACTAAGATCAAGTTCTAGATGCAGCCATTGATAATGCTTTTTGATAAGGTAGAATGTATTCATTTTTTTAATACTTTGTTCAATAAGAATAATTTTGACAGTCTTACCTTGAAGTGAAACAAGAAAAAAAAACTGTTTTTGAATGTCAATCATTAAGTTTGAAGCCAAGATTTCTTCTTTGATATGAACATAACATGGCTTCATAATATTGCACCTCAGATCCCTGAATAATTCAATTGTATTATATTTCATAAATGTCATTTTATCTCTGCATGACCAGACAACACCAACACTTATTTATCAAGTACAAAAACTTAAGAGAAAAACTTATACAAATGAAATTTAATATATATTTTTATATCTGACTACTATTTGTGCAAGATATCTAGAAAAAAAGCATCTAAATAGCAAAGTTTCCTTGGGTTAAATGTCAGGAAGAAAATTTAAAGTTTCAGAATCTTTTCATTATATGAAAAAGATGATTTGATAGAAAGCAAAAAAATTAACCCGTTTGAAGCATTACTCATGCATTGATGACTAAAATTCTATTGCTTAGTACAGAGGGTCAGTCATTCAAAAAATCTGATGATTGAAAAAGTAGAAATTAGTTATAAAGAATAAAAAGGAAAATTTCAGATTCTCTCAGCAAATTACTTTTTGTCAATTTTTACCAATCAGACAAGAAAGTTATTAAAAAAACACGGTTTATAGATGATTCACTTATAAAAAAAAATGTACACCAGTCATTATTTTTTTTACATCAAGGCTGAACTTATTATTGAATATTAAATATAATTCAACTCATAAACATATTCTGTAAGATCATGAACACTAAATAGCTGTCTGATAACATTAGCAAGAGTAATCTTTCATATAATAGATTTATATTCACTAATAGTTCTTTCAAATATTTTTGGCCAAATATCTCCCATTATTTCTCAAAACTACTATTTAAAAGATTTCTTGTAATTAAATAAGAGAGAAAAAGACTTTGCATAATAATTTCCTTCAAGATGAGTAAATGATAAAGTATAAATGATACTGCAGTTCAAAACCAAAATATTTTGCTCATAATTCAACAGTGGGTTAATTTCTGACCTATGAACTTTTTAATTCAATCCAATTCTTGATGAAACTAAGAATAAAATGTTTATTTTCCCCACATATACAAGTCCTGGGTGTGATAAACTTGTCAATAATATGTCAACATGAAAGTTTTTTTTGCATAAGCAATGAAAATAAATGAGAATTGAAAAATCTATCTTAATACATCCAACAAAATAGCTAACATATGTGTTGGGTGGGAACTACTTATGTTCCATTTGAACTAATGCCCTTGGGAAATACAACTCCACTGTTCACTATGTCTCATCATCATTTTATCTTGACAAAATCTATCACAATGGTTGCCAAAGAAGGTGAGTGACTACTAAAGAAAACACTGTCCCACAAAAAAAAAACTATCTCTCACTTGCCTAACAGCCATTCTAAGTTCAATCATTTGAATTGAATCCATCATTTTCTAATTAAAAAAGTATATTTATGAGATTTAGGCTACTACTTTTTGCGTTTGCTTGAGAAAATAGCAATAAATAAACTTTGTTTAATGTTGATTTGTTATTTATAACAAATTAATTAAGAAATCTTAATCTCCAAACAGCTGTAATGAATGTTTAATAATGAATAAAGGCAATTAAGAGTGAAAAAGTAACCTAGGCTCAACTATTCAATTTCATTTCAGATATTTAATTTGTCGGACTAGAACTTCAGTAGAGAGAGCAACCAGTGAAGATTTTAAATTTACTGTTTTAGTGTTTAAATGAGAGATTAACAAGCAAACTGTTATTTATTGTCTTATTTAATATGCTATTTTGAGTTTTGATTGACTTAAATGCCTGTGTCTCATTCAGCTTCTTCAATGTACAAACTACTAAACAATAGAGAAAAAAAGAAGTGTAGAAAATAAATGTTCTAAGTAGTAAGTAATCGTATGATTGTTTTTTAACAAAGACGGTTTTTGTTTTTTTGTATTCTGACATTATTCTGTTCATTATTTGTGTCAAATATTTTGTAAAAAAATCATTTTACTTACTTACATCTTAAAAAATAAAAAAAAATGATAGAATTTTAAGTTTTGTTAAACCAAATAAAATCAAATACTCCCAATATGTTCTGAATCAGATAGTTCCCCTGAGCCTGAAAGTTTTTGTTTATGACTCCAAATTTTTCCAACCTCACTTATGGTGTTGAAAAAGATGTATTGTAAATGTTTGTCTAAAAAAAGAAATGTTAAAAATTAAATGCTGCATCAACATAATTCGAATTCATCAATTCTGAAGATATTTTTAAATTCAGTTTTTTGAAATTGATTTCACGCAATAGTGAATTTGTGCACGTGCCATTGTGTAACAACAGTAACACTAACAGTAAAAATACAAACAATAACATGGGTTTTAAAATTCACATCAAAGGATTTTTATGGAAGCAACGTATATTTACCAACTGAGATACAGATCACACTAAATGAAATTAGCAATTCGATTAAATCCGATTCTATTGTAAATTTAGTTGAGGGATCATCTTTCCGTAAAAAGCAAGTGGAATGTGAAAAGAAGTTGAAAAGATACATGCGAGGAAAGAAAGCTTTAAAAATGATTCCATATTTTCTAACGCTAATATGAAGCAGCTGTAAATACAATTGTAATCATTTTCAACGAAAAAAGAAAATCCACTTAAATTGTAAAATATGTAAAACACAGACACACACGTACATTAAAAAAAGAAGAAATTATGAAAGTAAAATTGTTTTCTTAATACACAGATACCTTAGGTACTTGCAAAAATAAATACATTTGCTAAATATTGGGTCATAAAACAAATATAGGCCATTGTAAGAAGGCTTATTTTAAGCGCCAAGTCATTCATTAAAATTAGTACGAGGAACAACAACACAAATTTTTATGTAGCCCACTACCCTCGGGGTAGAACAGTAACAATGTTTTGTTTTTTCTTTGCATTTTAAATATTTCAGACATACCTTCAGAAATACCAACTTTGCTATTTTTTTTTAAATACAAGAAAGAAGGTCCCTTTTTTAGACATACAGAACAAAAACACTATGTGGAAAAAAAACTATGATTGAATTAGTCTGTTCAGTAGTGGCCTTATTTTCCCATATTATGAATTTTCAATAAATACAAATAATGTTTTTTCTTAAAAAACTTAAAAATATGGTTACATTTTTTCTCAAAAAGGCATTCTCAAACGAAACAAAAAAAATGGGATGTTGGGCTTAGAAAGGAATGGCCTTTAAGTAGAAGGCCAGAATTACCTTCAGTTTTTCTTTTACACACCCATCTAAGAAAAATGTCAAATGAAAAACTGTTATTGTTAGGAAAATAACATTTATCAGAGACAAAGACAACAGTATCGGAAATTTTAAAATATGAAATTTAAATTACCGAGTGTTTTACTTTTGTTGTTACAATACATCATAGTAAAAAAACATACAAACAATATCTTTGGGAGAAACTAAAAAAACAAAGAAAAAAATATATACCTAGATTGCCTGTGCAGTCGTCGAAGTCATCCAAGAACGAAATATTGAGGAGAGTATTTTTTAAGAAAATTGGTTGACTAAAAATGATTAGAAAAAAAGGAAGCTGAAGAGAACAAGAATTAAAAGAAAAAAACTGAGAGCGGGAAGACTGAAGTTTGTGGGTGTGGGAGGATTCACTTTGCTGGTAATTATTTTCCTTTCATATTTTTCTCTGATTTTCCAGATTTTCAAACTGCTTTTTTTCTTCTCTGCTTCTCTCGTGCTAGTGAAACAATCGAGAAAACTTCTAAACGACTATCTTCCTAAGAAGCAAATTTCTGAGGCAGTCAACGATCGACATACTTGTGAAAGAATGAGGATTGCACTTCACATCATCAGTAATGAAACACCACGCGTACACACAGTAATTTGCATCAAAACACAATAACACATATACGTACAGTACAGAGGATTACTTAACAAGAAAGGCCTTTCTACACACAAGCAGTTCAGCTAAAAAGATCCGTTTGAATAAACCCTCAGACCTTAGTTTAACCAACCATGTCTGGGGTCCGCTTGATTGTTGGTGGACGCTTTCCTTTAAGTCACTAATTATTTTGCGAAGCCAGGCTCCACGAAAAGAGAAAAAAAATTATTTTTACTCAGTTTGACAGTCAACAACCATACTGCTACTATTAGAAAATTTTAAAAAGTCCGAGTTGGAAAATTCATAAACAAACCAGGAAAAATATATAGTGCTATAATTTAATGAAAAATTTGTAATGTAGTTTCCATGCTTTCAGCACTAATTGTTTCTCTTTTGCGCAAAGATAAGCAGACATATAATTTTAACAATTTGAATAATTTAAAAAAAATGATTCTTCTTTGATTTTTACAAAAGAAAGAAAGCCTACTTTTAAACCTTTAGAAATAAGTAATTATGAAATCTACACTAGTGTTCACAGTGTTACTGTTAGGGAATGAACTCATCATATTGACTTATGAAATTAGTCGGGTTTCAAACACTAAAACTAGCTGAAATAAAGACATGCACAGATTAAAAGGGTCAAAAAGGTTGATAGATTAAACAAACAAAAATAACAAAATTTAAGAGCGAATAAAATTCTCAAATTAGTAAAATTTTAAAAATCAGTATCCATTTAAAACGAAAGCAAGCATAAAATCATTGCATAGCAAAAGAATGTTAGAGTGAGAAAATATTGAGCTTGCCAGAAATTACAGAATGTGAAACAAATTTAACAATACAAGAGGAAAAACTTAGTTGAATTTCTTATTCTCATAGCATCCCACACTTTAAAATAGAAATTAATAACATTTCTATTTTAAAGTGTTCAATGTGTTATTATGATCATGAAAAAGCTGTCTCACATCCTTCATTTGTTTTGTTTTTTCTTCATTCTGGTTTTAAGCAAATTTTATCTTGATTATCCATGTTTTGGATAACAGTTTTGATATCGATATTATTAACACTAAATCCTATGATTCAGGCAGATCAGATTTCAACTATATTACTTGAACCATGTTATTCTGTACAGAAGCCATCATACTTATCCAGTATTTAATGCCTACATATGCATATATAAAGGGAGTGCTAAAATTTGAGAATTATTTTGTCATTGTAACTGGAAAGAGTTACATTGTAAAGTGTCTGTTTTCAGGATCCCTGCACTTATTTTTTATTCGTCTCAGATCATTGACTAAACTATGTCAAATGTCAAGAAAGTGTGGAATTTTCAAGTTTTAAATTCCAGATCATCATGAGTTTATCTCTGAAGACTTCAAAACTATATAAAGGAAATATATGAGTGTATGATAAGAACATTGGGAAATAGGTGCCTGTCATACTCAACTGTGAAGAGGTGGTGTTCTGTTTTTCAATGTTGAGATTTTGAAACTCAAGATTGGGGACAGTTTTGAAGGCCTTTACTGGTGTGAACACTTGGAATTGTTAATCATGTTCATGACCTAATTTTAACTGATCAAAAAATCTCAACCAAATGAGTTGCTGAGACACTAGGAATACCCACAGAGTGCTTTTGGTTTGTAATTCATGAACAGCTGGCCAAGAAGCTGGTAGCCAACTGGGTACCAAAATGTTTGAATGCCAACCAGAAATGTGGAAGTCTCCAATTTAATTTTGTAGCATTTTCAGCAATCTAGTGTTAATTCTTTTAAAACAATTTGCCACTGTTGATGGTTATACTTCTATTTTCTAGAGACCAAATAAAAAATCATACAATGGTGGCACTCAGGTTCTTCATGGCCAAAGAAATTCAAAACTCAAATGTTTAGCAGGAAATGATATGACCATTATTTTCAGGGGCACAAAAGATATTTCAATAACTGTTACCTTCAGAATGGCCAAACAGTTAATTCAGAGTACTATTCAAACTTTTTATTTCAATTAAAGGAGCCATTGAAAGAAAAATGTCAAGGGAAGCTATTTTTGTAGGATGATAAATCTTATCACAGGGCTGGCAACACCAGTGGCATAGCTAAAGGGGAGGGGGGGCGGACCACCCTGGGTGCCAGCACAGGAGGGGTGACACAATGTCACCCCCAACAAAATTTTTCAACCAGGCTAAGGTGCCAAAAATAGTCTGAAAACAGTTGTGGAGACACAGGGTTTCGCAGGCGGGCATATGACCCCCCCCCATCAAAAATTTTCTAATAAATTGTCAGGAAATTTGTGAGTAGGAAAAATAGCAATGTTTTCAGCTTTCATGTGTTTCAGTTGCTACAATCTTGGTTACTAACAAGAGACATTGTTGTAACATTTTATCGGATGATATGATGTTTTAACTCTGCATCATTAATAACAACAAAGTGAAATACGAAGCCAAAAGTGCAACAATTTCAGTCTTGCCTGTGTATCAATTCACTGAGATACAATTTTCCATTGAGTGAGTGATATACTTTTGAATATATCTACTAGTGTTGGGACGATTAATCAGAATCGGAAAAATCGGAACTTTTTGGGGTATTGGAATTGGAAAAATTTGTGCCTATTTTCCGATTCCAAAAACGATTCTTTTAAATTTTTAACTTAATTTTCCATTATTGGTACTAATGATAAATATTTATTGTTTTTAAATTATCACTAAAACTAAAATCATAATAGCATCAAAATACAATGTAAATTTATTTTACTTGTATAAAGAAAAACAAAAAAATAAACTTTGCATAAATTCTCTAGGTAACCTTTAAAAGAATGCAGTTGATTTACAATGTTCCGAAAAATGCTTAAAAATTATATAGAACATTTTTGTCAAGAAAAATACTTTCAAACATCATTGATAATTAAATGGTAACCAGAAAATGATGCAACGGAAAATTGGACACAAGAAAATTAGCAACAGAAAATTACGTCAACCATGAGCCAGTCGAGACTGTCGGATCTGGCTGTGCTGTCCATTGAAAACGAGCTTACAAGACAAACAGATTTTGACGATGTCATTGACCAGTTGGCCACAATGAAAACAAGAAAACATTCATTCTAAGACCATAGTATCGAATGACATTTGAGCGGGCCACCCCAGGTGACGTTTACTCTAGCTACGCCACTGGGCAACACAATAGATATTTTGAAGAATTTGGGATCTGAGTGCTTGGACTATCCACATTACTCACTAGATATTTTTCCATCTGACAATTTCCTGCTTTCAAACCTTAAAAAAGTTTGAAAGAGAAAATCTTTGCATGATTTGAAGATGATAAAGGTAAAAGAGCAGTATTTCAGTAACCAAACATCATGTTTTTGTAAGGGTAAAAAAAACTTAGGAATGATGTTTGTTGAACAGTTTCTATGTGGTGGGAATGTGAATATGTGGAATAGCATATGCATTTCTTGACTCTTGTTAAGAACCTTTCAGAAGCCCTCATGTATACATGGATGTATTATGAAGTAGGGCTGACAAGTTCTCAGCCTGACCTACTTCTCAAAATCTGACCAAACATCAGAATTTTACGAGAAAGTATTCTTCGTAAAGCTCAGAAATTTTTAGCTCTCACCACCATATAATTGCTGATGGTTATTGATCATGAAAAGGAATAAAGAGTAAGATTTGCAAAAAAAAATAAATAAATAAATAAAAAATCCTGTTTAACCCCTACAAAGCCATATTTTTTTAAAAGTAAAGCTGTCTAAATAACAAATATTTAACGATGTTCCTCTTGGATTAAATTTCTGAGTTGAAAAATTGATCTGAAGGATCAACAAGATCCAAATACAAATTATGAAAATTCAAGATCAATGAATAATAAGTGAAACCGGTTTAGGAAAAACAACAGGTGATAAACTATATTTACAGAGAAAACATTGAATTAATATTTTATTTATGTACATGTATATCTTTTTAAATCAAGAAAAGAAGGCATTTATCCAGAGATTATAAAGAGTTTGTCAAATAACTGAGAACTAATTAAAAAATATATTAGAAAAACTAGCATATTTTTAAAAAAAAGAATTTGAATTGTAAAAATAGTTTTTAGTTTTAGAATTTTAGTTAAGTAAAAATTTGTTTTCACGGCTGTATTTTGAAGTAAGTTCTGATCTTTTATTTAATAATTTGTGCTGGTCTGGGAAGGTGGTTATAGCTTATTTCTTCCCCAAAGTTTACAGATTTCTGGGTTATTTTTGTAGGCTAATGCCATTTTTCTTAATTTCCATTGTCTGTGGTATGTTCTTGGTTCAACTATAAGTGATTTTTTAATGTGTTTCTGTTGACTATTTTGTGGGGAGTGCTTGATGGTGGATGGTGTTTGTGGAGGAGCTTAATCAATATTTTTCCTACATTTGTTTTTATGTATGGTAGGTTAAAATTGTAGTGTTTTTTTTCTGTTGACTTTTTTGTGATGTGTATGTGAGGGTTACTGAAAATCCACTATCCTTTAGAGCGGTTTCATAATCTTTTTTGATTTTACTAAAGATGTGGCTTTATTCAAAGAATTGTCAGATAACCTGTGATTAATTGATTGTGGGTTCTACTTGATTATTGTTGGTGGGTTGTTGGAAGATGTGTGTATGTAAAGTGGTTTGTTGTTGGGTTTTCTATATGGCTAATATGTCCTTTTCTGAACTTGAATGTGATGTCTAGGAAATCTACTTCTTTCAGGTGTGTTTTTATGTCTATATCAACTCCTGTAGAAATCTTTACTTTGTTACTTAAAAATCAAAAGCTAAAAAATGATATCTTGTAAAACATCATTAAGAAAAATGCAAATGTATGTATTGTATACAATGAAGATAAAGTAATATACTTAAAAAACAATATCTTAAACAAAACAAATTAGATACTTCCCCTCAAAAAATAAATAAAGGAAGGAAATAATAAATATACAGACAAACTATGACTAAACACATACCATATAAATTTAATAATAATAATCAGTAATGAATAAATACAAAATTCACTGAAATAATTAATAATAAATAAAAGTCATTTAAAAGTTAAACAACCCTATACAAAAGCTATAAAATAACTGATTCTGGCTTAAAATTAGGTCTAATCATTAGCCATTAGAATAATTTAAAATGACCATTCCTGCCTATAAATAACCTAGAAATAACTGACCTTGCTACTCATAAATGCCCTAATGACTAACATATAAATAGTAGTCCAATCCACATATGCCTGAAGATTGCATTCATGCATGAAACAGACTGTCACCATTTGGTGTTGAACTCTGTGTTCACATTGCTTATACTCTATCCCAGATACTGAACATGTTTACTCTATATACATAGCATACCTTAAAACTATATCACACACACACATACATATATGATGATGATGATTATGATATATATATATATATATATATATATATATATATATATATATATATATATATATATATATGAGTTAAAGATCAAATGCAGATCAAATATGGATGGGAATCTGACAGGATGATAAAATAAGGAACAAATAGGAAATGTACATCAATCTAACATGTTTCACTTTTATTAAAGATTTATTTGTTTTCTCTCAATTTCTGACAAAGCTTTAATAAAAGTGAAACATGTTAGACTGATATATGGTTCCTGTTTGTTCTTTATTTTATTATATATATATATATATATATATATTTTTGTGATGTTACATGGTTTCACTTGTCACTTGTGCTATATCAAGCGAAAACTCATCACTTCCAAAAAAGCTTGTTATATTTGAGACTTTGTAGAGGCCGGTACTAGTAGTAATGCTTTCAATTATATCCACAATAGTAATACTTCTTCAAGTAGTAATCGCCAAAGAGTATAATGATCAGAAGAAAATTGTAATCCATATAGTAGTAGAATAGAGAGAGTGGACATATAGCAATAGTAGATAGACAAGAAGAGTGAACAGTGATCGTATAGTTATCATGCTATATATATATATATATATATATAGGGTTGGAACAAAACATGGTGAAAGGTAGAACACAATGGTGCATATTTCGTTGAATAAATCTATGTATAAATATCTAAATATTGTCTCTAAAATTCACTTAAAAACATTCTTATACCTATGAACATATCTTTATGATAAAAATATAGTTTTAAGATATGCTATATTTATTAGTTAAAGTACTTGATATCAAGTATAGAGTATATGTAAATATAAAAATGAACATTGAGGTCAACACCCTGTGGTGACAGTTTTTTTCATGCTTCAGGCATGAAGTTTGCATTTCAGCATGAAGCAGAATTTGTGGAAATGTAAAAATTCATGACTTAAAAATTCTTTTTTGAGTAAAATTTAGTCATAAAAATATTGGTGGTTATTACAAAAAGAATAACATTTTCTCAGATTTAATTAAGTAAAAATCCTATTCATATAAAAGTACATAATGAATATGTACTGAAATTTTCATTTAAATTGTATAATTCCCTGATTTTTGGTAATTTAAAAAGGTGTTGCCCCTCCACACCCAAGTTTCCTTCAAGGGTTTATGGCTCCCAGTATGGGAGACTTTGAAATCGACATATAGTAGAAAGGGGGGATTGCATCAAAATTTGGTGGTGAGGGCAAGACCATAGTGACGAACCTGAATACAGAAGCAAAAGGGAAAAGTTGAAATTTTGAAGAGTTCACTTGGTGCGTAAGAAAATAGAAAGTCCAGGAAAAAGTAACTATATATATGTATATGTATGTATTCAAATGTAGTAGTCACTGCTTGACCATGTGGTGAAGGAAGTTATGTTTGTTATCTATGTAGCCAGAATAAGTTCACTGTGTAAGGTTGCCAGCTAGTCATGCAAATGTTATATTTTGTCTCTGGGTATGTTGTTATGACCACATTATCAGAGAATGGACAAAATTAATTTATCAACTTCAATTTTAGTTGATTTTCCATCTGTTTATATACACACTATAGATCTGCTTCAAAAAGGCTACTTGCTTCTCATTGGCCCATGACCTTATACCCTGGTTGTGAAAGCTTTCTGATTGGTTGGTTGAATTAACTATTTTTAGAGATGGTGAAACTTTGGTCTCCTTGATATTATTTATTTCTTTTCTTATATCCTGATTGTGAAAGCTTTCTGATTGGTTAGTTGAACTATGGCTTTGTTTTCCTGGAGATTTTCATTATCCATTTGCTTTTAAAGATGGTGAAATTTTAGTTATTTTCTCTGTCACCACTGTCTGTTTTCCCACTTAACTTGTATACATATATAAACAATAAAATTAATCACCAACTAATGAAAAGAAAGCTTTAAAATATTGACATTATTTTAGTTTTATGGATTAAATTTTTCCCTGGGTAGTTGTCTAAGAAAAAAAGAAGAAAATATTATTGGCATGAATCATTAGCATTCGATCCCCCCCATTAGCTATAACAGGAAAGCAGACCTTTACCAAGTAATATTTGTGTAAATGTTATTGATCAAAGAAAAGTGTAGCATAAGTATTAAATATTATTAAAAGATGGATTTGATATCAATATGCTAATAGTTTTGATGTATAATTCAGAGATTAATGATTAAGATAAAAGGTATTGAATGTTGGCTGAATATAGGGGTAGTGTAGTGACAAGACAATGAATGGTAGCTAGATATAAAAATAGAATTAGTTGCTAATCTTGGCTTAGCTTGAGGTCAGGCAATGCTACAATGATATGCCAATAAAAATCAAACTTACTATTAATTGTTTGCAAAACTATCATTTATAGCCTATTATAAATTAAAATATAATAGATATATGTTTTAAATTAAACAGACTAATATGATTCAAGTACAAAATCAGTTAATCCTTCAAATAACATTTTATCCACCCTGTACTCATATAAATAATTATCATTGGACTCAGTAGAACCAAAATGGTTAACTTTTGCTGATATAATTTCATACTAGTGCTTCAATGAAAGGCATGTACCTCACAATACAATAACATAGATTTAATTTAATAATTTTTTAAATGTTAGGAAAATAATAATAAGGATCATACATCATAAATCATAACTAGAATGTAATTGACAAATTCAAAATTAACAAACAAAATATTCAAACCAAATTTACAAAATCACACTATATACTCAAAATCAAATTTTACTCTAAATTTTTTTAATGCGGAATTTTCTTCAAAAAGCTTTCTATTTTTGTACTCAGTATGTTATGCAGAAAAGGAATTTAATATATTAAGAGGAGATTAAATTATATAAAATATCATATAAAACCTATCTTTAAGAGTTTGAACATCATTAAAATGTTACTTTGTACATTATACTAAGTCTAAACATGTTATTAATTCATATCTTTTTCACTGACATTACTAATTCTTAGGCTTGCCCAACTTTGTCATTGTTTCATGGATCTGGATCTGGTGATATAACCTAGCATTATTCTTTTTTTTTTTTAATTTTTATATAAACAGCTAATAGCAGTTGCCATGATAATTATCAGGAGAGATGTAGAGACTACAGAACCGTGGCTACCCAACTCAGCTCGAACCAGGATGACTGCTCCTGCTGATTACTAATTTTAAAGTTATTTTCTCTCGTGAATTGACTTATGATTATTCGGGAAGTTTGACAACACTTTATTTTTTTTTTTTTTTTGTGGATCTGAAAAGGAACTCATACCAAAGAATTTAATTGCTAATATTTTTCTTCTTTTTGTTTGAACTTTCTCTAAGCATTTTTTTTATGAACTTTTAAAAATATTGTTACTGTAATGTCTTGCTGAAGGAAAATAAAACTTCAGATTTTCTTTTATCAGCAAATCTGGTGTTGCAACATTTCTTTCTTGATTTTGAGATCTGTGGAAACCTGAGACAACATTCATGGACAATCCATTAAAATTTACTAGGGCGCAATTTTGTTACTTTTAGTTGCAAAGTGCGATACACAATGTACTTAACTCCTTGTGATCCAGCAGACTCAACTTTGGTATTGATAGGATCTATTTGGCCAGGGATCAATTAATGATTAAATATGCATCAAGAAAAAAATTTTTATAATTATTTCAGACCCTTATATTAATTCATAAATCTGTTCTTGATAGAAGAGAAATAAAGATATAGCAAGAAACCAATAAAGCTGTTCATTTTAGGAAATTAATTTACAATCAAAGTCAAGTAGTAAAACCAAGAACTATTATTGATATAATTGGTTTCCATTGAAGCCTATGTATCAGGATAAAACAGGTCTCAAAAGGACTGAAGGCAAAAAATGACCTTGGTAATGACTAAGTTGAAATATTTTGTGCATGCAATGACATAAGAAACCATGTAGGAAAACATAAAAAATATGCTGCCCCATTTAGAGGAGATAACAGGAGATTTGTTCACAAATTGACAAACTGAATTATTTTCTTAATTGAAATGCAAAGAAATGAAAACTTTAAAGAGAAATTTACAAATATTTGCTAAAACATATAAAGAAATCTCTCTCTCTCTCTCTCTCTCTCTCTCATATATATATATATATATATATATATGTATATGTATAATTTATTCCAAGAGATATTTTCCGAAGTGTAACAAATCTTTTCAAAAAGTTACATGTTTAAATAGTGTTTTTAAAAAAAAAAAAACATATATATATATTGAGCACATCAGCTATGATTTATTCTTGTAAATACTTTTCTCCCCTTTTGCAAAAAAAAAAAAAAAAATTCTAATTGATTCACATGGCGAACAGCCTCCTTTAATTAGAATTGTACGTATGTTTAATCAAATTTGTTAACAAAATTCACTCAATGAATTTTCAAACCTTGCTTCAGCCGTCAATAAGGATCTGGAAGGAAAATAATGCATAAATTTCGAACAGGGAATTTTAGATGAGCGTGTTAACTCAGATGCAAAAGCAAACATTAATATAATTTTTAGAAAGTTTAACCGTAATAAAACAAATATGTAAAAGATCGCCTTCCTTTTTTGTTTTTTATAACACTCCCTGAAAATTACATTTTATTTCACAGGTGGTAAATATTAAAAACAAGCAAAACTTTAGAAAAAAGACGCCTCAAAAATAAATACAGCTGCAAAAAATCATACATACCTTAAACTTTAAAATGTATCAAGTGTTGTTTTGATGCAATCGCCAGGTAATTACTTTTTTTATTAATTAATATTTTTTAATATTACCCCCAAAATAAAAAGCAGACATTCATTTCAAACACATGCGTTATGCATGTCGGTTTGTGGATGCTTTCCAGGAGGGATTCTAAATTTGATATTTTATTTTTTTGTAATTGTAGAAATTTACTGTTAACAACTAACTCTTGAAAACTATAATTTAAAAAAAAATGTATTACAGCAATTCCATAAAAAAAATAAAACAATTATTCATACAATGAACGTTATTAGTTTGTGCTCTATTTTTAAGCATTTGTTTTTTATGTATTTTCTTAAGTTAGAGAAATAATATAAACAAGTTCAGTGATATTTTGACAAGCATCTTCCAAAAACATTTATGACCTTAGAAAAATTGAGTTAACTTTTCAATTAGTTTTCATTTTCATTTTAGAAATCTTAACACATTTTTTTTAACCAAGCAGGAACAACTTTTTTTATTTCATCTTACTTATTATAAAATGCAGATTGTGTGTGTGTGTGTGTCTGTAACGTTTATATATTGGATCGAATTTCCTACATTTTTTAGCCGATTTCAACAAAACTTCACAGGACTACATAAAATTACCTTGTGGTGGTTCTAACGGCGCCGAAAATGGGAAAAACACATTGTTTTTTAAACAAAATCAATTTGAAAACACGATTTAGACACATCGTGAGAATGAAAGGGGGACAACTCACCCACGAAAATGTAAACAAAAGAGCATAGCATGATGAAAAAAAAGCCGAACTTGACGAAAACAAACTTTTATGGTCTAATGTTCATATTATTATTAAAGAGGAAAGATCAAAGTATTTTGGGGGTATTTTTTTTACATTTTTTAATCGTTCTTAGTACGTCTGAAATTTTTTTAAAAATATTGTTTTTTTTTTGGTCAAAAAAAGGACAGATAATCAATCATTTTTTCGATTTGATAAAATAGGGAAAGATAATTCCACGTACTTTAGGGCCGTTTTTTTCAATTCCTTTGCAATTTGTTACAAGGCAGGTCAATAAGGCATTGGTTCTATTTGAAATTAATTCAATATTTAAAAGAAAGTATTAAGAAATAATTTAAAAATGCCGACGTGAGAAATCTGATAGACAAAAAACAACAATATTTCGAAGATGATAATTATTAAGGAAAGAACACAGTACTTGTAATAAATTAATAAACCCAAATAAAGTTAATATTTTTTGTATTAGAAACAACGAGTGGAAAATATATTCAAATCAGAATTCTAATTATGAATCACCACAAGCAAAATATGCAATTTTTTTACTGTATTCAATAAGTAAAAATCATAAATTGTAAAAGATTACAGAGAAAGGCTATCTACATTTTCAACCGATTTCAACAAAACTTCACTTTTTTTTGGTAGGATAGCCAAGGTGAACAAGGCGGGAAAAGTTGTTTGTTTTTTTTTCAAAACAAGTGTAATTTTTTTATTAAATGGAAAAACAAGTAGATTATCTCATGGTATGAGATCAGGGAAAATGTTCCGCGCCAAAATAGGATAGCAAGGTGAACAAGGCGGGAAAAGTTTTTTTTTTTTTTTTAAGTTCTGGAAAAAGGAACTCGTTAACACGAGGTGTAGATGTTCACAGATAAAAAAAGTACTTACTGTGGATTTAGGTATTGTAAGTGTGTGTAGTGTTTTGTGTTGTTTTTTTTATACCCTTTTTATACCCTTTGTAGTGAAAGTTCAGTCATCTCAGATTTTGGGATCAGGCATTGAATTTGCTGCTAAAAATTATTTACGATGAGCCAAAAGGGACGAAGATTTATTTGTTGTTGGTTGCATCGTCTTGATGAAAATTATTTGCGACGAGCCAAAAGGGATGAAGAATTATTTGTTGTCAGTAAGATATCCCTGTCTGTATTTAAGGTTGACTGACGAGGGATAAATGAGTCAACTTCATGGATCGAAATTTTTAGCCCGACTGAACTCAAATGATTAGTTTGTCCGTGATGTCAGAGAAAAACGCGGGAAAAACGGTAATTTAAATTTGTTACATTGGTGATATCAACAGATGCTGATAAAACTACAATAACTTACTTATTTAAAACTAAAGAAAAGGTTTACTACTATATTTAGCTTAACGAGAAAGGAAGGGGTGTATCAGTGGACGCGCACGCACACACGCACAAGTGTGTAAGGAAGGGAGGAAAACTCGCGCGCGCGTAAAACGTAGATGGAATTACTGTATTATTTCCATAACTCATAACGATTGTAAACAATGTTTTTGTTTGAATTTGGGTTTGACCAATTCGTAAAAAAAAAAAAAAAAACTAATTAAGACATGTGTGTCCGTCAACGTTAAACAATAATCTTTGTCAATTTTATTTTTCAGTCTTTATGATCGTCCATACTTGATCTATCTCTTACTGTTACATCCCCGGGCAACGCCGGGCTCTACTGCTAGTAATAAATAATTGTCATCCCACTTTGGACGCAAAATGAGTCATTTTTTTTAAAACTATTTGAAATTTATCTTAGCATTTTACATGTGACTATGACTTGTTTTTGCTTGCAAAAAAAAACAAAAAAAAACTCATGTAAGCAAGCATATTTCTTGCAGCTCTGTTGAACTGAAATTGTTTTGTCGGAGTTAGCTCCTCCTTAATTCCCTAATTGTTCACTAGGGGTCGCTCTCCCTACACTATAAATACTGGGCGACTTCTTGCCTCATTCTCTTTTCTACTTTGCATTTCAGTGGACACATTTAAAAATGAAATCTCTCGTAGAAATCTGCGTTTTGCCCACTTATAGGAAAACGCCATAAAACACACATACACATATGTACGAACATTCACCAAAATACAAACTCTTTACATTCACACACAAACACTCATGAACATTTATCCAGTGAACTTTAAACCAAATAATTATCTCTCACTGAACTCTTAAATTTCAATCAAAGGTAGGCACTTCCACTCACTAAAATATGCAGAGCATTGGAATTAAAGCAAGCATTTAAATACAACGTCGACTTTCAGCAATCCACATGTACACATCGTCGACACATATTCACCCAGACTGTGCTATACATTCTCTCTGAATATAATTTCAGCACCCTGACAACGCACATACTTTTGGCATTTTTTCATCTGATAACATTTCAGAAATCACGTTCGACATCAACATGCATCAACAATTTTGGACACTCTTTATTCAGTTTATAACTTTTTACATATTAAAAGTTTTCATTCCTGCAACTTTCAATCTGAAGGGGGTTTTGTCGGAGTTAGCTCCTCCTTAATTCCCTAATTGTTCACTAGGGGTCGCTCTTCCATAGACTATGAATACTGGGCGACTTCTTGCCTCATTCTCTTTTTCTACTTTGCATTTCAGCAGACACATTTGAAAATGTAATCTCTCATAGAAATCTGTGTTTTGCTCACTTATGGGAAATCAGTGTATATTATATTTATTTTCTTCTAATTATTTTATTTCATTGTGAAATTCAATAACAAAACTAACAAAAGCTCAGAGTGAAACACAGCTGGAAATGCTTGATTTAATAAAAATAAACTAAAATAGATTTGACAATAAAAAGAAGGTAGGAAAAGCAACAGAAATTGAAGTTGCCTGCTTTTGTGTGTGTGTATGTGTAGAATATTAGTTTTGGAAAAATTGATTCATAATTTAAGTAAAATGTAACTTTCTCAATATTGACCACTTTATTGACTTTTAACTAATGCCCTTGAGAAAGGCATTAGTGTGAAATATTTTGATAAAGAAATGTCTTATTGCTGGCATGCCATGATAATTGACAAATTGTTGGGAAATGAGCTTTTGGGTAAACTACTGTCTCTTATCTATAAAGAAATGTATAGGAGAATCTCAAGGATTCTCCTAAAGGAGCATCTATTTCCACAGAATCTATAGCAAATATACCAAACACAATTATACTTTTGTGTTTTCAGCTACAAAATGCTATTTTCCCACAATTACCACCATTGGATATGAATTTTTGACAAGTGATGAACATACCATACTTGTAAGAACCAGCAGAGAGGGCACCTCGGCATGGTGTAATGGTTAGCAAGCTTGTCTCGCTAGATCAGTTACAACTGAAAAGTGAGTTCGATCCTAACTAGATGCCCCATACTTTCGGCCTTGTGCCACATCTAAGCTATGCTTGGAAAATATCTATACACCAGCAGAGACTCACTTTTTCACACATATTACTGTCACCACTACAAAAATTCATTACCCACATCCTAATTCTGTTTTCATTCACTGTTTGATTCCCATAACCATGAATGATTATCAATGGGTACATTTTTTCTGCATAGAAGAATTCAATGATTCATCTCTGCCTTGTACACAATTTCATGTTAGATGCCATTTTGCCAGGCTGACAATCAGCTGCTATCTGTAACAAAATTAGCAAAAAGATTCATCCCCTACTACCATACTGCAGTATCTGCTTCTAATGTCACAGATCAACATTATAAAATAGGAGTGATTCTTGTACCTTTCTTCCCAGGCAGTAGTAACAATAAATAGCTGTTGCATCCAGAGTAAACCTTGACAGGAACTGGTCAATATAAAAGAGTAACAATTCTAAATATTAACAAATAAATAACTATCTGGGGAAAGAGAGGAATCAGCAAAACCAGGTAATACATTTTTACCCTGTACAAAGTAATAAAATTCATTACTTTGCTTACTTTCAAATTCTGCTTCAGTTTAATTCTTTCATTTAATCCCTATTAATCCATCTGAAATCACTAAGGATTTAATCCTCCTCTCAGTCATAAAAAATAAGCACATCAAAAATAAATCTTATTATATTTCTATATATTTTCTTATTCATATCATGATCTGAATACAGCTAGCAAGTAATAAAAAATACTCAAATAAAAAGTTTGCCCCCCCATAAATGAATAAAGAGTGTTTTAGTAACCTTTGAGAAGATTACAGGCAATTTTTGTGTCTTTAGACTAAGCAATTATTACTATCTGAGTTGCACAGTAAGTAGTTCTATAACTAATGTTAACAGTAACCCTGAATAAAAACTAGAGCAGGACCGCACAATCAGAAATTGAGATCATATATAATATTTGTAAACACATTAATAACATTACACAACATTTTCTTGTCTTTCTAGATCCCTATTAAATTTTTCTTATATTTTTTGCTAATTCTTTCATGTCTTATCTACATTAAAGATACAAGTCAATTCATTAATAAAAAAAAAGAACAAAAAGAAATAGATAATGCAGAAAGAGTTTAAATATTTAAGTAGGAGTGTATTCAGATGAAGGTTACTTTATCAACAAAGAGGTTTGACAACATGAACTATTATGAGTACTTGAAGTAGACAAACTTTTTTCTATAACAGAAATATAGGAAGATTTTGGAGAAAGTAAGTTGTATTCCATACATTTAGGGAAATAAAAAGGTGTAAAAATCTATTTAAAAAAATATATTTTATGAAGGAATTTTCTTATTGGTTGGGTATCTGCCAACAAAGAGGGACAGAAAAAATAGCAGCATCGGAATCAAACACTTAATCACAAATAGCAGGGCACAAACAAGTAATCCACATGAGAATGCCACGTGTATGGGATGAATGCAGGAAAGACACTGGAAACACAGACTAGAACAAAGGAATTCAAAAGAACACTGTTCCAAAATTCTATCATGACAGCCATTTACTTACTTTCTGCAAAGACAGCACACTAAACATCGTCTCTTTGACCAATGATGGCAAGTACTGTTATCAGTAGCAGTAAGCAGCTCTGTCTTTCATTTCTATCACACTCTCTAGGGATCTCATGATCACATATGTGACAAACTGGGGATGGCCCCTTGTGCCATGTGCTCCTCCATAGTGGTATAATTGCAGCTATCTCTCTGGATGACTCATCCACCAAAGTGTTTTCTGGTATGTTCTGTATCAGTCCTCAAGCTAGTTGCTTCAAGTTGATCACTGGGTGCATCTCTGATATTAATCATCCTTGCATTCAGGTTAGTTTTGTCAGTGATACCAGATTTGCTATTTAGGCAGAAGTAAATAGTGGTGTCATCTGCATAGATACCTACTTGGGAACTGATGACACCGAGAAGATCGTTAATGAAGATAAGGAACAGAGTAGGACACAGGATAGAGCCTTGGGGAACACCTGCGTTCATGAGAAAGGAACCAGTGGAGAATCCATTAAGGATAACCTTCATTATACGGTTTGACAGGAATGATTGTATTAAGTCTTCATCGTAATAAATCATCCTGAAATACCATATCCCTGAAGCTTACGAAGGAGGCAGCCATACCAAACCCTATCAAATGCTTTAGAGATATCAAGAGCCACAGCACAAGCTTCTCTATTATTGTGAAGTGCTTGGTAAACAAATTCAGTTATGGCCTTGAGCACATTTGCTGTAGATTGGGCAAAGTGGACACCATATTGCTTGTCAGAGAGCAGATCATGAGATGTAAGGTGCTTAACCACTTTGGCATTGATTAAAGCTTTAAAGACTATGCCGAAGAGTGGTAGGAGACTGATAGGACAGTACTTAGATGGGTCAGAAGGGTCACCAGAATTCTTGAAGACAAGTACAACAGATGACAACTTCCAACAGGATTGAAAGCAGGAGTCATTGAGGTAGTAGTTGTATAGATTGGAGAGGACAGGAGCCAGTTCAGGAGCACATTTCTTCAGGACAATGGCTAGTATCCCATCCACACCACTAGCCCTATGGGAGTCTAATTTAGAGATGATGCCCAATACCAACAATGGGGTTATGTGCAAATCAGAAAGTGCAATAAAAATGTAGAAGAATGTGTACCTGTGTTTTATAGACTACACAAAGGCATTCAACAAAGTACGCCACTGTTAGAGCTGATCAGCAACCTTGACATATTTGGGAAAGACATTGAAATAATCAAAAATCTCTACTGGAATCAAACCGCCTACAGGAAGATAAAAAATGAGTTCAGCAAATATACAAAAATAGAATGGGGCATAAGGCAAGGATGAATCTTCTCACTGGACTTATTCAACCTATACAGCAAGGCAATTCTGAGAGAACTGGAAATCCTACCAGGATTCATCATTGATGGCCACATTCTTAACAACATAATATATGCAGATGACACAGTGCTGATATCAGACATAGAAAGGAAACTACAAAACCTCCTAAGCTAGTGAAGGAAAGTGAGAAGAAGGGATTAAGCATAAATTACAAGAAGACAGAATGCATGGTCATCAGCAAAAAGATGAGCCCAAAATGTAATTTACAGGTTAGAGACACTAAAAACAAGCAGGTACAGAAATTTAAATATCTGGGAAGTGTTCTGACAAAGGATGGAAAGTGTGACACTGAGATCTGAAGACATATTGGGATAGCAAAAGACACATTCCAAAAGCTAAGCAGAGTATTACAAGACAGGAAAGTTTCATTGGAAACAAAGAAAAGAGTACTGAACTGTTATGTGATATCTGTCCTCCCGTATGACAGTGAATGCTGGACAATCTCCTCAAAGATGAAGAAGAGACTCAAAGCAGCAGAAATGTGGTTCTACAGAAGGATGCTAAGGATACCATGACAAGGTTTTGGAGAGAATGGAAACAAAGAGGAAACTTATAATTGACTTCCGGAAGAGGCAGCTGAAATTTCATAATGAGGAAGGAGGGCTTGGAAAATCTGATACTCACAGGATGGGTAGAGAGAAAGAGGGACAGGGGAAAGCAATGCAAGACAACTTAATGGGCTTGATCAAGTGGATGGCAGGACAGGGTCTGGAAGAAACAACAAAAAGACAAAACTTATTAAGAGCTACAACAGACAGGAGATCGCCTATGTTCTGAAGGGACACAGCACATAGAAGAAGAAAAAGATGACCACCTGAAACAAAAAGCAAACTGGTCTGGCAAAGCAATAATGAAAAACAATCTTGGATATTTAAATAAAATCTGGTATACTTGAATAAACAAATTCATGTAATTAAACATTTTAAGTTCTAAAATGACCATTGTTTTAAATAATCATGCACATTTCACTACTGAGTTTTCAATCTTCTAAAACATTTAAAAAAAATGATAATGTCAAATAAATCTCTTAATATTTTTAGTATAATATTAAAAAAAAAAACTCTTCAATTACATTGATATACCATTTAATGAGAAGGTTCATAAGTGAAACAAATACTCTAAAAGAAAAGAATATGAGAATTTTTAAAATTAATTCTAAAATAATGAGAAAAGTATATAAGCTAAATTTTAGATCTGCAAAGAGAAATGAATTCCATATAAATCAGTTTCTCAGCAAACCCAAAGTATTCAATAATTCCACACTTGGAAAATTGAATAAACAAGTATTCTAATAATTCAAAACCTTGTCAAAAGAGATGGTTTTTCATTTTTGACACAAGCTGTAGCATTCATCCCAATAGCAGACAAATTTAATATCAAACTTATAATGGAGTCTATTGTTAAATGGATCAAAAAAGTGGAAGTGTTATGCTGTCTGTGTGGGGTGAAAAAATAGAATATATACTTCACATGCGTCTGGCAGGCGGAGCATTTGCTGTGTATCAGCAGCTGAGCAAAGAGAGAAAGAGTGAGTTTTCTAGCATAAAGGAAGCATTATATACAGCTTTTACCACTGATACTTTTGTGGTATATAAACAGGTCAGGGTGTGCTGTCTGCACCCTAGAGAATCTGTAGATGTCTACCTAGCAGACAAGATGCAGTAGCTTTCCGTTCTATTTGGTGGTATGGCTGAGGCCTCATATGCACCTTTGTAACTGGGTTACCAAATTATGTCAAGCTACTTCTTTGAGCCTCTTCAAGGACGGATGATGTGCTGGCCTAAGCTAAAGTAATATTAAAGGATGAGCCTTCTGGAGTAGGATCAACAGTAGCAGCTGTGTAACCAGTTTGTGATGTAGATGAACTGGAAGAAAGCACTAAAATAAGATGCCATGCATGTAACAAACCCAACTATACAGTAAAGTTCTATCTCACTCAACAGAGACCTAAAATTCAAAAGAAAATACCTTGTAGAAATGTGCTACTTTTGGTGTCAGAAGCTGGGTAATTTGTTGTAGGATTGCCCAGGAGAAAGGGATAAGACTACCATGGTGGGTTCCTCTATATAAATTTGGCACTACTCACAGTTAAAGCTTTTCTGTATGGAAAAAAAGTGTGTTGCACTAATAGATTGCAGTTGCTCGTGCATTATTGTCAGCAGAAGTAGATGTAGTAACAATCGGTGATTGGAGCACATGCATATGGAGTTAGAGCTATTGATTGTAGAGTAGATGATGGAAAGCCTGTTTTGATAAATGCTTTGGTGGTACAGTGCATGGAAAACCTCTGGGGTTTGATTTAATAGTCAACATTGACACAATTATGGTATAGGTCCTCAGGTGAGATGTAATTTCTTAGGAAAGAATTACCATATTTGTTGACCTATTGGACACACCCAGATTTTTGCGTGGAATATTTAGGAGAAAAAAATGCACACATCACAACCAAAAAAAAATCAAAATTATAACCTTACTTTTATGCAACCTTCTCGCGAACCATAAAGAAACACTTACAGTATTAACACAAATTATACTACTGGTACCTTTTTTTTTAATTAAAGTGAGGTACGGTTTAATTACCAGGACATTTTTTGGAAAAAAAGAATTTTAGTATATTTCCTCATGCATTTATTGAAAATTGTTTTGGTTGTTTTTCAAGGAACAACATTTGCACATACAGTAAATTTATAATAGTTACAAGGAAATTTACTGGTATCAGTGAACACTGATACATATGGTAATATGCAAAAAAAACCCAGAAATATGGTACTTGTTGGTAAATGAAGTCCCATACCATACATGCCGAAAATACCTGTATATCAGCAGAAACACACACAAAGCAAGCAGCAATAGACCAATCAAAGTAAATATTTCTGTAAAATCTGGTATTTTTATGAAACAAGCAGAAAAATATTGTGCAATTCCATAATTTTTTTTTTCCTGGGTGAGTTTTTCATGGATACTTTTATTGATATTGTGTTTGTTCACTTCCAGGAGCCTAAGTTTCAGAGCTAAGCTCTATGCCAGGGGTCACCAAACTATTGACCATGGACTGGATCAAGCCTGCAATGACAGTTCATCCAGCCCACCCCCATACTGTGCCACAAATGAGGTAAAATTAAATTATTTATATGGACTTATCAATAGATTGTAGTTAAACTTACCATGCAGCAAAAAATTAAAATAAATGAAAGTAAAAATGCCAAAATATTGCATTGGATAGTAATATAAGTTTTAGGAAAATCAGTGAAATGGAAGGAAGACTTTTCTCTCATTTTCAGTGTTTCAAAGAGTTTTGCACTGGAATTGCAGATGATCAAGTTTCTGAAGAAGATTATTCATGACTTTTTTGATCTTGAGAGAATTGAGAGTAGCATTCTTCTGTTCCAGAATCCTTTTGGTTGTAACCTTGACACTGCACCAGTTAAACTACAGTTTAAACTCATTGATTTGCAAGCAAGTGACTTGAAAGAGAAGCACAGAAGGAAAACTTCTTGAATTTTATAGCTGCTTACCTAATGATAAGTTTTCAAATTTGAAGAAATTTGCCTCTGCATTGTGAGTGGGGCATAATGCACCTATCAAGTTGCACAGCCACACAATGGAAACCTGTAAAAGTCAGGAGTGCACACAAGGCAGAACTTTTAGCAGTGAATGACAAATGACTGGTTAATTCTTTATGGTGAGCAGGAACTTGGACCACCAAAAGAACTAATTCCACTAATGGCCATGGTATAGCAGTAATACATGGTCCCTGGCTATAACTTGTATTTATTTTGGTCACCAAATATAGCACACTTGTCTTTGTTTCATATAGCATGAGGGGAGGCTACACCGGTGAAACTGGCTTACATACTGTGCAATAAATTTTGCTGGTTCATCTCTTTAACTAGGATGTGTTACCTAGTGTGACACTATTTAGCTATGGTAATTGGCTAACTAATTAACCATAGAAATTAAAAATGGGAAATACTTAAGGCGAGAAAGAGCTATATTGAAAGATAGAATTTATTTCATTTACAAAAAAAGATACTTTTCGTAAAAGACAGAAAATCCACAACTAAAAGTGAGACTGATTCTGTCAAAATTAATTAATGTCACAATAAGGGAGTGACGCGCCAAACAAAACAGAATTCTGAAAGAAAAACAAAGCCAACCAATGCATGTGACCATAAAAAATAAATTTCAGCATGAGACCACCATGGAGAATAGATATTAATTATCTTTCAGAGATATCATTTAACTTTAATTCTTGGTTCCAGCGAAGAAAGAATCTTGGCATGAGAAGGAAAATCGAAAGGGAAATCATTGCTTATTCAAACTGTTGACCTCAGACATAGCGTCTTGAAAATGAGCATCTGGTGATAAGAGAATTTTAAGGCATGAGAAAAATAAAGAATTTAATTATCAGGTAAACACGACCACCCAGTTAAAAGTTGACTAGCAGAGGAGCCAGGTGTCGAGTTTTGACAATGATTAATGAGTTGGTAGAGGTCTGGGCTAAGTGGATTTGGGTGTCCCCAAAATTAAGATGTGATAAGAATTAATTGGCAATCTGGGATTTGTAAATGTTTTGGCTAAAGGAAAAGGAAAATGAAAAAACGGATTTTGTAAACAAAATTCTGGAATAATTCTAAGAGGGCCAGTCTAGCTGCAACCACACTGCCGAGAGATCATTGGCTAAGTGGTAGCATATGTTTCGGAGGTGAATGTATGAGAAAGACGGAGAAGTTGTTAACACCCACTGAGGGGATTGGTATGAGATACTGATGTGGGAGAAGAGTCTAGGAGGATAACTCTCCTCCAACCTTCCCTCACAGATGAGAGAGGAACCCCCAAAGTGGAAAAAAAATGGGAAGTAATTAATTTTCCTGGCCTAAAAACAAAGAGAATTCTTGTTGGGAATTGAGAATTGTCAAGGAATCCTAACCACATCAGGCCCCCCACACCGGGTTTTGGTCGATGTCCATATAAACGAACGTCTTGAGGCAGTTAGTTCGGAGTTTGCAGTCAGTTCCAGACAGTTCGAGTTTGGAGTTAGTTTGAGAAGTTGGAGAGTGTGGCCTCGCAGAAGCTGACTGAAAGATTTCCACATCCTCTTGACTTAGTCTTCCTACCAAAAGCAAGTTTTTATTGATGAACGACTTAGATACCATAACTCACTTAAGAAACACAAAAAGTGTCACGAATCTATAGAAACGGGCCAGGCGAGAAACACACTCCTGTATTCAACAGACAGATAAAGATAATTGTTATTTCTCAACATATTTGAACCTCGGGAGTTTGTTTTATTATTTTTCTTTTACTTACACTTGTGTGGTATCACTTTTACCCCAGATTCAGCTTGCACTACGGCCTGACGCCTGATTGATTTCGTCTACCTAAGATCAAAGTCACAATGTGGGTAGGTTAGACTTGAGATCAAAGCAGTTACTTTGGTGACCAAGCGTTGGAGGCGAGCTGAGAACAACAAAGCTAGTATCGAACAGGGAACGACCAGATTGACCGGGACACAGGCTGGTGGCAGCGACAACGAGTCAACCCCAAAACGCTAGTGAAAGAAACCTTACAGCTTCGCGCTGCAACTGGGAGTTGACCATGGGCCAACGGCGCAGTGTCATATATTGATGTCGCGACCAGGGGACGTCACATATTGGCGCGGCGACCACACCAGTGGGTGCCACAGCTAGTAAATTTAGTTCATTGTGTACCCATGAAAAAATGAGACATGGCCTTGTTGATCTGCATGATATTTCAATTGCACTGCCCTCTTCAATGATAGGCAATCTTGTTGAAAAAGGGTGTAAGCATGCCAACAGAAGAAAGGACGCTGTTAAAAAAGTTTCAACAATTAAAGGTGAAATGTAAAATTGTATAACAGCTATGTGTCTATTTTCTCCCAATCACTCCTTTTCTACTCTTTATGCACCGAGAGATGACTGTTTGTTAAGTAATACTAGTGGTGTTAATACCTTAGCAGTAAATTACTTTTATGGTGGGCTTTCTCTTATACACAATATCTGAATGGCGAGTGCCAGTTTTCGCTGGACAACTATCTGTCTCTAACTGCAACTCTCCAACTGATTCATGCACATGCATACTCCATTTATATAGACTTCATTCCAGGGAAATAAACAAGATTAATTAGCTTCTGGAACAAAGAATCTTCTGTTAAATAACCCAGATGGCTATTTATGAAGTGCTTTCCAGTTTTGGCCTGGATTTTTAAGTTTCCGAAATTTACATGGAAATACAATGAATAGGTTGCTGAAATAGCAAACCTTAGAGCAACCAAAAATCCTATGAACTCATTTGAGCTAGGAATGTCAGTTATGCTGAATCTTAGTAAATCTTACTTTGTTTAATTTGAGTTCAAACTCTTCTGAGGCCCTCCTTATAAGTATTTACTATGTACTAGTAATACTCAACCAAACCTACTGCCCTGTTACAAGAGGACAAGTCAAAAGTTCAACCTGGAATGAACTACAGGAAGCTGAACCAGCATGTCGACACATTTACAACTGAGACTAGCATCTACACCAGCAAAATGCCAAAGATCAAATTTCTCACTATTAGACCTCAAGGCAGACTATTTACAGATGCACATTGATGAGTCACTATGCCCATACTAGGCGATTATGTTCTCTGACAAGAGGTACTGTCTGACAAGACTAGGGTTTCAATTTAATGTCACATTGCAAATAATGAAATCCATTGTAAGAGCTGTGCTATTCCAAGAAGGGATATTCAAAAAAGCAACTTTGATGTACATTGATGACCACTATGTCAATGAGGATGTAATACCAGCCTTACATGTAGTAGAACTGTAATGGGATTGGTTTAGCTGATAGGTAATTAGCATAAAGAAAGCTATAACTATAGCTCACAGGAAACTGTGTCAGTGTATGTAGGATATCTATGGCTACTAATTTTGATCATCATAACAAAATGGCGTCACCTGATGGAGCTCTGTTGAACACAAAAGAACCTGAAAATGTAAAGATTTGGATAAAATGCTTTGAGGCATGTGCCAGAATAAAGAAGTTACAAGATGACCAAACACCTGGAGGACAGAAAGAAATCATGGATTTATTTTTGGCTACTGTGGGATGATAAGACATTAGGCAGATTTCATTAATGACTTACTCAGCTGAAATGGAAAACTTGACATTTAAGGAAGTCAAAGAAATAATATTGAGAAATATTCAAACAAAGAAAAGATTGGTCATATCTGAATGAACCAAATTCTTAGTATTGAAACAAGAATTTGGGAAGTCTATAAGGAAATATTTAAGAAGGTTAAGAGATACCAGCAGATATTATGAATTATATGAACTAGGGCAACAAGGAATAAGCACAGACGAAGAATTAATTCAACTCCAATTAATAGAAGTACATTACAACACCTCTCATAGAGTAAAAATCTCAGAGCAGTTACAAACCAAATGACTTTAGAAGCTTGTATTGACTTCCTACAATAAGAGGAATTGAAAAATTTAATACAAATGAAAACCAACCTGAGCCTATGAACACATGTGTGATAAAAAGAACAATGATAAAATGCAGATACTGCAACTATAAACATGAATCAAATAGAGAAATATCCAGTAAGAGGTCAGACATGTAATAAGTTCAAAAAGAGAAATCACTTTCAAGTCATATGTAGATGGCAAGATATCAATGTAAAAACTGTTGAAATAATATACAACAATGTAAAAAATCAAACAAATGTTTTTTCAATAGAAAGCAGAAACGAAAAGAACACCTTCACAAATATTAAATTAAATGGTGTAGACTTAAAAATGCAAATTGACACTGGAAGCAAAGTGACTCTTATTCCGAATAATTTTTGGGAACAATTATCAAAATCAAAATCAAAGAAAACCTTAGTAAGATTAAGACAGTTTGATGGACCGTGTATAAAAATATTAGGGTCCTTTCAAGGCACTTTTGAAACAAAAAATAGATTTGAAACCATCACTATTATGGTCATAGACTGTATAAAAAGTCATGGATTAGTAGAAACTGATTTGATAAATATTAATAGCACATGTTTACTTAATGCTATGAATATGGGAAGTCCCAAAACTGGGACATTAAAAACTATAAAGTAAGCCTTAAGTAAAAAGAAATATCAATCCATTGTATTTTGAAAGCCGTAGGCTTCCCATTCATGTAAAGCCAATGGTAGTTGATAAGCTGTGAGAAATTGTGGAATAAGGCATTCTTCAGTATGTAGGACCTGAAGGCAGCAAATGGGCATCACTTATTGTGGTTTTCAAAAAACCTAATGGTGATTTTATAATTTGCAGAGATTACAAAATAGGCGTAAATCATAAGATTTGTTTGGATTCCTACCCTATTCCAAATATAGAAAACATATTATATTCTTTGGCGGGAATGATATATTTTATGAAAATTGATTTAAAAAATGCATACCACCAAATTCAAATAGATGACAAATTTAAGGAAATCACAACAATAAACTCCTCCATAGCTTACTTAGATGGTCCCGCTTACCATTTAGAATTAAGATAGCAAGCTCAATTTTTCAAAAAGCTATGGGAAACTTGTTAGTGAGGAGATTAGAAAATCTGATAATTTATCAGGATGATATATGTTTAGGTGCAGCCACTGAAGAAGAACTGAAACAAAAAACTAAATTTGTAATGGATAAGTTGAGGAAGGCAGGAATGATGATAAACGAAGATAAATGTATATTTAATTACAAAGAATTAACATTCTTGGGTTACCAAATTTCAGAAAATGTTACTTTGCCAGACCCAACGTTAATACAAAAAATATTAAATGTATCTTCTCCAACTAATAAAAAAGAATTGAACTCATTTCTCAGATTAGCCAATTTTTATAGCAAATATTCTGAAAGAATTGAAGTGTTTTCTGAGTTGTGAAAGAAAGAATAAGTATCTGTCTATATTTCTGAGATGAGGTATTATGTACACTATTTACATTATTCAGACTATTGTCTGCATTTTTGTTGCCATATTTATCACAATGTTTTGGCCGTTGTATGCTCCAGCCTTCTTCAGGTGGTTGGAATGTCAAACTGAACCCTTTATTTTGCTTGCTGGGGTAGACTGTTCTAGTTCTACGTGCCATGTCTAATGGATGTCAATTATCAGTTATCTCCTGTTAATTCCCCTCTCCAAGTTCTCCACCGACTTAACGAGGTATTGAACTCACACTCTTTGTGTCCTGTCACTGGATCTAACTAATGCCTTTATCCACTGTGCCATGTGTATTCAAGGACACATGGCACAGTAGATAAAGGTGTAAAAAATGGTTGCTGATGACATTAGGTTTATAATACCTAGAAATTGATACATAGATGTCCTCAAGGACACATGGCACAGTGCATAAGGTGCTATAATGTAAATAGTGAAGAATAAATAGTTTGAATGGACTAGTACACAGCAAACAGCCTTCATTAAATTAAAATGTCTAAAACTAAAAAGCCTGTGGTCAAGATTTTTTAACCTAAAAAGGATGTTACATTAACCACAGATCTGAGTGGCCAGTCTGTATTGGCAATTTTGTCTCAATAAGGACACCTGGTGATGTATCTTTCCAAAACATTAACACCAGCTGAATTGAAAAGGAAGCACTTGTGACCAGAGCAAGATAATTTTTATTCGGAAAAAAATTTTTGTTGAGATCCGATCATGAGCCCTTAGAATTTATATTCCATCCTCGGAAGGAAATGCTGAAAGTTACATTATCCAGAATATAAAGATGGGCTATGAAGTTAATGGCTTTTGATTGTGATATAGAATATGTGAAAGGAAACATGATACCATACATATATGCATTGTCCCAACTACAATTTGAAAAGGAACAAAACAAAGAAAAACATAAAAAAGTTGAGAATGAATTCTTGCATTGGGTGTAAACGGATGTGTTGCCCATAAATAGACTAGTCACAAAGAAGATCCAGCATACATCGAATTTTATCTAGAATAAGGAACAATAAATGGAATAATTGTTCAAAAACAGAAAGACCATACAAAGAAACCAGACACAAACTATCAATAGAAAATGGTCTAATTTGTAGATGGGATTTAGTCATACCACTGGAAAAAATGTAAAGAAGTAATTAAATGTGTACATGATGATGTGCATTGTGGGATAACTACTACACAAAAATGGTTAAAACTGGAAGCATGGTGGCTGGGACACACCCAAGACATGGAGAATTATGTATGAAAATGTGCTGAAATAAAGAATTTTCACCATAATAAGTTACACTCTTGGCTTAAAGAAAGAACCATGGTCTAGAGTTCATATGGATCATGTACAAGTTAATGGGGTAGGTTTATGTCTAATACTGGTTAACACTTTTTCCACCTGGCCTGAAGTTTTCTGAGTTCAGTATAAAATATCTATTATTGTAAAACAAATATTATGCATAATATTTGCTAGAAATGGAGTACCAAAAACATTAGAAACTGATAATGCCCTAGAATTCTGTGATGAAAGTCTATGCTCATGATTAAGGAAGATTGGCTGTGTCCCATATAAAACACCTCCTTACCACCCTCACTCAAATGGGATTGCTGAATGAATGGTTCAAACAATAAAGATGGATTTGAAAGCATTTTCTTCTCAGCAAGAAAAGAGTGAAATTTTTCTACCTGTTGAGTTACAAAATGATACCAAATGCTAACAGATCAGAGAGCCCATCTGCATTAATGGTTAGACAGATTAGAGATCCATTAACCATGTCTTACTCTGTTAATGAAAACATATGGTACAAAAGAAATAAAGAAAACAAGCTGGAAAAGGCAAATTTCATAATGCAGAAAGTATACAACCTGGCATTAATATGCAAGAATGGTAAAAATATTGTTGCCCATGGGGACCAGTTAAGTTCCAGCCAAAATTATGAGGAAGTAGAAAGTGAAGTTAGTTTGAATGATTATGTAGATGAACAAGAAAGCAGAACAGAGGAATCAATGGACAATCAAATTCTTCAGAAGAGTATGAGAACAAGAAATACTCATGAAACCAGTGAGAGGGGGAGGGAATGTAGGAGAAGCCCTAGATCCATGCAGGGGATGAAACCCAAAAGATTCAGGGAGATGTAATAAGATTGGTTTAGCTAAGAGGTAATTAGCATAAAGAGAGCAATAACTACAGCTCACAGGCAACTCTGAGTCAGTGTACATAGGATATCTACGGCTACTAAGTTTGATCATCATTACAAGAACACCTATCAATGATTGGCCTCAAAAGTAAAGACCAAGAACACTTGACAAATGCTGCTAGAGTGCAGGGGGAGAATGGCATCTTGCAGTGGAAATGGGGGAATGTACACCCAGACATCCCTGAAATAATTACCAAAAGAAATGTATTCTTTCTCTGCAGCAAGCTTGTAGGACATCTGCCAATATACAGATGGTTGAACAACTGGCATCATCAAGCACAGAGCAAGTGCAGTAACAAAAGACAACCAAATGGCTGATACCACATTCAGGAAGATGTTAACAGATACTGTAGACAGTGAAGCAGGATTACCCTTCTATATGTGAATGGTATGTAAATATCAAGTAGGTTGATCCAATCTCTTTGGTGGCTGGAGTATTTGATGGCAGATGTTATATAGGTAAAATCAAGCCAAAATAAAATAGAAAAATAATTAGAATTCCACAGAGGTGACTTGAGGCAATGATGAAGAGAGTCAAACCCTTCCTGCAAGTTTGTGCAATCACCAAAGATAAAATTAAGGCCAGCTGAATACTGGAAATACACTTTCACAATGGGCATCCCAGGCTTAGGTGGGCCACTTACTTCATCAGAAGAGTCCCTCCTCCCACCACATCTGAAAAGGCCATCAGATCAGCCATTAAAACATGTCTGAAATGTAGATCCAGTGCCAATCCATTAGCAAAAAGGGAAAATGGAAGTGTCCAGAGTGTGGCACAGACTTAGGATGAACATAACCCATTATGGTAACATCCACTACTTCACTTTGATAGCAAACCACATTGACCTAAAGTCTATCTGGTAACAAGATTCTGCAAGTGTGATGCAGCAGCTCTAGATTGTATTCCTAGAGAGGGGACCCCCTGATGAAATTCTGACAAAGATACAGCATTCACCAGTAAGACCTTCCAAAGTTTTGCTGATGAATAGTGGGTCTGCTTTCACTTTTAATGCATATATACACCATCTAGAAATGGCTTTGTTGAATGAATTAGGTTTGTGGTATGAATAAAAGAGAAAGTGGTAGGAAGTGAAGATTATGAGTAGAAGGAAGATGGATAACAAATCACCCTTGACTTGAAGAGGTTAAGAGTGTTGCATTTAGGGAAGCACCTCCATGGCAGTCTGTTCCATAAAGTGGCAGTTCTTAAGAAATAAACAGTCTCAGTGGAACTTTTTCTTACATTGGAGCACAGAGGAAATAATAGTAATTTGATACTGTGGAAATGACCTGGCAAATTCTAGCTGTAAATCTAGTGAAATTAAAGAATGGTGTTCATCTGAACATTTGCCATGGAAATAGTGATTGTGTAGCAACAGGCTTGCAAAATTTGTATTGGTGGTAAAATCAAACCATGGGAAATTTTTTAAAATTCTATGATTATTTGATTATCAAATAATTGGCCTTGTGCCCGACTAAGTTATGCTTAATAAATATTTTTCTGTGTAGCTGATATTTGAAAACTGCTCAAATCATTTTAAAACTAAATTTGTCTAATATTGGATATTTAGACAACTTTTCCTAAAGTACTCTTTGTCAATCTGTTAAAAAGTAGAGACAGTGTAAACAGTTAATGGGGTTGGTTAAGTTAATCAGTTTTATGAAAGTCTTCACTGAATTTCTGAAATACTGAGAAAAATATTAATTTTAAAAAAAATATTAATTTTAAAAAAAATTTTTATTTAATTTTATTGTTGTTTTCATAAAAACCAAACCAAAAGTGCCTACAGAGAAATACCACTAAAATGTTTAAGGCAATAATTTTGTTAATGGCATTGCAATTTAAAATGAATGCCCAGTGATAAAAAATGTTAACAACTGTGGTACATAGGCAATATTTTATATTTATATTCTAAATATTCTTTTTCTTAACTGACTATGAAGAACATAGCTATATGACTAAATTTGAATTTTGCCTGTTGATGGGTGTTGAAACATTAGATAAGCTCCCAAGAATATATATGATTTCAAATTTTACTAGATGCTATATTTTTTTTTCAAATCCATAAGGCTTACTTTCCAGCTGCAAAATGGAAATGACTCAAGCACTGCAATAAAAAGCAGTAAAAATAAAAGAAATACTGCAAATACTTCAACTAAGAACTTTAGACTATTATATTCTGATTTGTCAGTTCTTACAATAAAGTAATTCTAAAACACAATAAAATTGGTGTTCAATCTTGATATGCATAAAACTATTAACAAAAAGTACAAGCATTCAGAAAAAGTCTTGTTATATAGATGAAAAGGAAGTTGTGGTGGTATGCAAATTAGATTGTATATAAGTGGGAAGTTTTCTATACTCGTGAGTGAGTTATCTTTCCTTGACTACACTGAATACTTGTAAGAACTTTACATGACACAACAACAAGGTGTCGGCGATAGGGTATCTAACCTTGTTAGAAGATCCTCAGCTTGTTGAGACTTGGATGAGATGTTTTGTGGCATTAGCAAGAGCCAAGAAATTGAGTGACAGCAAACATAGAGGGGCAGAAAACGAAGTAATGGCTTTATTTCTAGCATCAGCAAGTTGTGAGGCCGTAAGAAAGATCTCTGTAATGGTTTATCTAAAGATGTTTGAAAAATTGACATTTGAAGAAATTGCCAACATTGTACAAGCAACTGTACATCCAAAAAAGAAACTGGTCATAGCTGAGAGGATTAAGTTCCTTGAAATCAGGCAAAATCCAGATGAAACCATTAGACAGTATGTTCATAGGCTAAAAGAAACATCGAGGTACTGTGAATTCAAAAAGTAGGATACATGACTGATGTCTACAGAAGAGGAATTAATACAATCGAGGCTAATTGAAGGACTATGATGTCTCAAGTAAGCACAAAATTTGTGAACTTTACACAACACAACAACATGACATCGACAATAGGATATCTAACTTCATTAGAGGATCCTCAGCTTGTTGAGACTTGGATAAGATGTTTTAGCTGAGAAGACAAAGTTCCTTGAAATCAGGCAAAACCCAGATGAAACCATTAGACAGTACATTCATAGGCTAAAAGAAGCATCAAGGTACTGTGAATACAAAAAGTTGAGTAAAGGAAAAGTTTAGTATAGAAGAAGAATTAATATAGTTGTGACACGCACCGGTGGTCGCAGTCGCAGTCCAGCACTAATATGTGACGTCCACTGGTCGCGACGACAATATCTGACGTCGCCGCCACCAGCCTGTGTCTTGGTCAATCTGGTCGTTTCCGGTTCGATACCAACTTTGTCGTTCTCAGCTCACCTCCAACGCTTGGTCACCAAAGTAACTACTTTGATCTCAAGTCTAACTTACCCACGTTGTGACTTTGATCTTAGGTAGACAAAATCAATCAGGCGTTGGGTCAAAGTGCAAGCTGAATCCGGGGTAAAGGTGATGCTGCACAAGCGTAAGTAAAAGAAAAATAATAAAACAAACTCACGAGGTTCAAATATGTTGAGAAATAACAATTATCTTTATCTATCTGTTGAATACAGGAGTGTGTTTCCTTCCCGGCCTGTTCTATGGATTTGTGACACTTTTTGCATTTCTTAAGCGAGTTATGGTATCTTAAGTCATTCGTCAATAAAAATTTGCTTTTGGTAGGAAGCCTAAGTCGTAAAGGATGTGGAAATCTTGGTCAGCTCCTGCAAGGTGCTATTCTCCGGGCTCAACAGCTCTCTGTCGAATCAACACTCTGTCTCCGATCTCCAACCCAACTCTACTGCCCAGGGACATTCGTTTATATGGACACTGACCAAAACCGGGTTGGGGCCTGTCGTGGTTTGGTTCTTTGACAATTCTTAATTCCCAACATAAAATTTTCTTTGTCCCCAGAACAGGAAAATTTATTGTCCCCAGAACAGGAAATTTTATTGTTGGAAGCTAATCACTTTCCCTTTCGGGGTTTTTCTCCCTCGTCCGTGAGGAGAGGTCAGAGGAAAATTATCCTCTTCCTTTCTCATATTGGTATCTCATACCAATCCTCTTAGTGGGTGTCAACAACTTCCACACCTTTCTCATACGTTCACCTTCGCCCATCACTCACGCCACTATTCAGCCAATGATCGCTCGGCAGTGTGGGTGTGGTCAGACTTGGCCTTCTTAAAATTATCGTCCAGAAAAAAATTCTCTTTTCCTTTCTTTCCTTCTTTTCTATCTGCCTGAATTCTTATGAATTCCACGTGGCCCTAATTAAATTCTTATCTTATCCTGAGCCACCCAAAATCCACTTAGCAGCATTTTCACCGACTCATTAATCACTGCTAGTCAATCTTCAAACTGGGTGGTAGTTTTTACTTGATAAACAAATTCTTTGTTTTTCTTGTGTATTAAAATTTTCATGGCACCATGTCTGACAATAATAATGACTCCCCTTCTCGACCCTCTTTTCTCATGTCAAGATCAGGACATACAACAGATGGGTCTCCTCGTTGGACACAAGAATCAAAACTAAATGATATCTCTGAAAGATAATTAGTAGCTATTCTTTTAAGGTGGTCTCACTGAAATTCCCTTTCAGTTGCATGCGTGGCCCAGTTTTGTTTATCTTTTAGAATTCTGTTTTCCTTGCCATGGTCACTATCTGATCATGACATTAATTAATTCTGACAGAATTCGAAATCTGGTTTTCTCTTACGGATTTTCAGTTTTCTACAAAAAAGTATCTTTCCTCGTAAATGAAATAAAATCTTTTCCCATTCATTTTTTTTGTTGTTAAAAAAAGATGTCACTCGGTCTGTCTTTCATTATAGCTCTTTCTCGCCTTAAGTATTTCTCGTTTTTAATTTCTATGCTTAATTAGTTAGCCAATTACCATAGCTAAATAGTGTAACAGAGTTAAGGCTAATTGAAGGACTGTCTTGAGTAAGTACAAAATTTTGGAACACCTTCAAGTTCAAAACATCAATATTGAAATGAGTTTTGAATTTTTACAGCAGTTGTTGTATAGCCCCCTCATTCTGGAGGGGTCTTGGGCAATGGTGATTGCTTGATAATAAAGTTGCTTTCATGAATGTCTGGTGATTGCTAGATGTTTTGAGTCCAGAGATAAAACAACTTCAACACAGCGAATTTTAACTTAGCTATTTTATTTATGTCAATGTATACATCTTCTGTTTATCCAGTGAGGTTGCTTTCCCTTCAATGGGAAGCAGTTCCAGACATAAAAGAAAACACATCTACATTGTTTGATTGTTCAGAAACAACTCCTGAAAAACCCTTTCTCTATTTATCATTTTCATGCTGGTGATACACTTCCTCTAAAAAATAATATTCTGCTTAACTATTATTTAACACAGCTAAAGTTAATTCAGAGATTTAATACCCCTAAGAATAACATGGAGACATACAGTACTACAAAGAGTTTACATAAATGTCATTTTTGCAACAAAGAACATGAGATGAACCAGTATAAATGGCCGACTTGGAAAGATGTGTTTTAAGTGCAAGAAGAAAAACCATTTCCAGTAAGTATGCAAATATAAAAACCAGTGGAGAAGATACATACTCTGATGAGAAATACTGAAATTTATGAAGTAAATGTGTGAGATAAGAGTAGAGAAAGGGTAAAAATAACTGTACTAATGCACAAGTAGTAATGTAATGTTAAAACCCAGGAATTTTTTGGAGAAAATGAGAAAATTGAAATTAGGGAGGATCAATTTGCAACTGAATCAGTTTGATGGGCCAGCCATTAAAACGCTTTGAGGCTAAGACTTGATTCAAGGTAATACCAATCATAGTTGTGGAGTGCATAAAAGATCATAGTCTCTTCTTTTAAGAATAGACACCTCAAAGTTAGTTAATTGCTTGAAATTAGAAGAACTTGACATTGGACTTTTAAAGGATTATAAAGTGAGTGTTTGGCTCAAAGAAAATAGCCAACTGGTATATTTTCCGTCTTGTAAATTCTAGTCCACCTTCTGCCTGTGTTGATGATGAAACTTAATAAAATGATTGAACAAGGAATATTGGAGAAAGTCAGCCAGGGAGGTAGCAATTGGGCTTCTCCAATCGTGGTCAAACACAAAACAAATGGAGATTTAAGAATTTTTGGTGACTACAAATTTGGTGCAAATCACCAGATATGTTCAGATTCCTTCCCATTGCCAAATATTGAAATGACCTGTCATGAGTTTGCAGGAATTAATTTTTTTGCCAAGCTTGATCTGGAATGTTCATATAATCAGATTAAAATTGACGACAATTTTCAAGAAGTCACTAGAATAAACACTCCCATAAGTCTTCTAAGGTGCTCAACTACCGCTTGGAATTAAAACATCCAGCCACATATTCCAAAAGGCTATTGAAAAAGTTTTGGAAGGAGTAAAAAACATCTATCAGGATGACATAGGCATATTATATTGGTGTGTACTGAGGAGGAGCTAAAGAATGAAACAGAACAGGCTTGACATGACAATTAATTGAGATAAATGTAAGTTTAATTACCAGAAAATTTTATACTTAGGGTATCAAATATCTAAAGATGGGATCTCACCTGATGATAGACCTATTAGCAAAATATCAGATATCACTAAAAAATAAGAAAGACTTAGAATCTTTCTTGGGTTTGGTTAATGTGAGATTTAAATGAAAATTGGGTGGTAGGAAAATAAATTTCCACTCCAATCTGTTCCCACTAACAGCTGATGTAGAAACCGGAACAATGGTTCGCTCGGGACTGTTTCCTGCACACTGTACTATTGCTGCCCAACTGGAACGTGGGTATAACCTTCACCAGTCTCAAAGAATAAAACTGTCCTGAAAAACAAAAAGTCAGCTCTTTTTATACTTCCTCGGTCTCAGGCAAGAAACTGAGATCTCTCGCTTGTGTTAGCCTCGTTCTTGCTGATAACGTATGCGCTGTGTCGTTCCAACATTCATTTGTCAAAGTTTGCCTCGCAGATCTTCTCCCGTCTCAACCACAGCTAACTTTTATAATACCTCAATATAGCAACATGATGAACTTTTTGTGAACTTGAGAAATAAGAATAATGAATTTCAGTGGACTGAAAAACAGGAGGTGGCCTTCAAAAAGCTAAAGGAAATACTTAGAAACAAGCCCATAGTTAAATTATTTGACTCAATGAAAGAACTCACACTAATTACTGATGCTTGCGAACGTGCCATGGCAGCAATAGTATCACAGAATTTTGCACTGGGTAGAGATAAATGTATTATCTTTCAAGCTGCTCAAGTTTGAAACTGAACTGGTTCTTATATTAAAAAATGTTCAGAATAGAATACAGAATAATGTATGGAGCAATTTCTCTATACCAGAAAGATGTTATTAAAGCAATACATGACAATATGCATAGTGTTGTATTGAACACACAACTGAAGTTGAAACTACAAGCCTGGTGGCCAGTGTATAAATGAGACATGGAGGATTATGTCAGAAAATGTTCTAAGTGTACAAAGATAAAGAGATTTAGACAAACCAAGATTCATTCATGGCCAAAAGAGAAGGAGCCATGAATAAGGGTATACATGGATCATACATAAATTAAAGATTTAAGCCTATTCCTCATACTAGTAGACACGTATTCAGGTTGGCCTGAAGTGGTTAAAGTTTCAGACAGAAAAGCAAGTACTGTAAAACAGGTGTTAATAGCAGTATTTTCAAGGAACAGAGTACCTAAGACATTATTGTCAGATAATGCAACAGAGTTTACTGAAGAAATCTTGTGTATGTGGTTAACATACCCATACTATCCTCAATCAAATAGAAGTGTGGAGAGGATTATCCAGACGATAAAAGTTGTATTGAAAGCATTCTCTCCAGGGAATTGTAGCCTAGGAAGTTATCTACCGACATTACTTTTAAGTTACAGGACCATCTCACATGTGGGCAGCCCCTCAGCATTTATGAGGAGGCAAATTAGAGCCCCAATAATCATGTCCTTCTCAACAAATAAGAATGTATGGTACAAAAGGAATAAGGATTTGAATCATGAGAAAGAACAATTTGTCATGCAAAAGGGATTTAATACAGCAATATTAACAAAAGATGGACAGATTGTGTTAGCTCATGAAAACCAGTTTAGATTGTGAATAGAGCCAGACAATATTGAAATGGAGGAAGAGCCTGGTGCAGAAAAGAGAGATCAGGATGATCACCAACAATTTGAGAGTGAAGGGGAGGAGAGAATGAGTGTGTCTAGTGATAATGAGGAACATGATGAAGGTTCAAATGAAGAAAATCCAGTAAGACTGAGATCCCCCATAAAGAGGAATCTAGGCAAGAAGTAGTAGATTGTTATAGACAAGCGTATGGTTGCAAGAAAGAAATACGACAACAGTAGAAATAGATTTACGTGGTTTATTTCAACAGGAAGGTGAGGGTTTGGGACAGCTACCTTGTGGTAAAGTTCATAAGCTGGCTTCGGATCTAGGTCAATCTCTCATAGTAGTTCACACATGTTGACGGTGGTAGACGCTCCCCTGCTGTCAGCAGCTGAACGGGACAGGTCTCTATCCTGGGCACCTGTGTACTGCCTGTTGAACTTCCGTGTGACCCCTTTTATAGCGTTTTTTTTATGGCTTAACAGGCTCGAAAAATGAAGCGAGTATAATTAGGAGGGAAGCATTTTTATTGGACGAAAAATAGAGCACTTTAAATATTATTTTATTTTTCAACCGGAACACGTGTGTCGGGAACATTTGTAAAGAAAGATAATGGTCATTTTGTGATGGGGCTTTGTCCCGTTTACATCTGGTTCTCATTCTTGAGCATTTGCCTGTAAATCAGCCGAGATATGTTTCCAGGCGATAATAATGGTGATATGCAACTTAGATTGTATTGTAATGAAAACAGGACAAGAGATTCTGTCTAGTAATCGTTTATTCAATTAAGAATACTACTACTCATCTGACTTGACAGCGGAAGTATACAGCTTTTATAACTTGGATTATCTAAGAGGAGATAATCCATATTCACAACATTCTCCCCCACCAAATTTCTCACTGATAGGGAAGAAAGTCCCTTAAATGTCCAGGCTCCCTACGAGTTTGCAGTGGCCGCCTCGGCAGTCCATGATTCGTGGTCGGAGTACTCGAACGGGGAGGCTCTTCAGTGCGAGCCTGTCTGTGGGCTCTAAAATACCTTGCTCCGAAATGTTTCCTTCTCAGAGGAGCAGGCCGTTCCGCGTCAGAGTCAGTCTCTGGATGAACACGTTTATTCAGTGCTAGCCCTTCATCTGTCAGGGTTTCAGGTGTTGGCCCATCTGAAGTGTCTGACGGGGCCTTAACGGAGACAGTGTCGTCAGACGGCGTGTCAGGAACAATTTCAGTGCCATGATCTTCCAGAGGGGCTTCAGTGTCAGGGGTAGTTGGTCTGTCCTCAGGGGCTATCCACAGTCCGGCACGTCTCGGCCGGTGCTAGGTCCCTGAGAGACACATTAGACTCTCTACCATCTGCATGTCGTACTAGCGCGTACTGAGTGTTCGCCTCTATAAGCTCTACCTCGTCCACCAAGGGATCATTCTTGGTGTAACGTGCATGTCGTCTCAGAAACACAGTACCGGGTCGAGAGAGTCAAGATGGAAGCGAAGCTCCCGCCGAACTCCGTCGCTAAAAAGATAGAAACCTTTCGTGTGGGGTGGCATTCGTGGCGGTACACAATAGGGAACGAATGGCGTATAATGCGACAGGAAGGAGATTTTCCCAATTATCAATTGAACATCCGTTATTTGAGGCAGCCAATTGAACGGTCTTCCAAATAATGCCGTTATATCTTTCGCATTGGCCGTTACCCTTAGGGTTGTAGGGAGTTGTCCGGCTTATAGCTACTCCTCGTTCCTGTAGAAATTGCCGAAGCTGCTCTGACATGAAAGAAGCCCCTCGGTCCGAATGTATATAGGCAGGGGCTCCAAAGATGGCGAACAGTGAGCAGAGGCATTGTATAATTGCAGCAGCCGATATGTCTGAACAAGGGAAGGCAAAAGGAAACCGTGAATATTCGTCGATAACAGTTAATATATAGCTGCTCCTTGATTTACTTGGTAGCGGTCCTTTAAAATCAAGATTGAGTCTTTCAAACGGTTGTGTTGCTTTTATTAAAACGCCAGTTTGGGGTTTATAAAACCGAGGCTTTATTTCAGCACACGTTCGACAAGAATTTGTAATTCTTTTTACCTCCTCCACTGAGAAAGGCAAGTTTCTACACCTCACAGCATGAACCATTCGAGTAATGCCCGGGTGACAGAGATTGTTATGTAGCGTTCAGAGTTCGTCCCCGCTTGATGCCGTACAGCATGCTCTTGACAGTGTATCAGCTGTTAAGTTCTCCTTGCCAGGTCGGTAGCTGATGTCAAAGGAGAAACAAGATAGCTCAATTCTCCACCTCGCTATTTTCTCATTCTTTATTTTACTCGTAGTTTTAGAGTTGAACATAAAAGCAACTGATTTCTGGTCAGTAATAAGTTTAAAGTGGCGTCCGATCAGGTAGTGTCGCCATTTTCTTAATGCCTCGACTATGGCGTAGGCTTCCTTTTCAATTGCGGGGTGTCGTCGTTCAGCCTGTGAGAGGGTCCTTGAAAAGAAGGCTACAGGTCGCATAAATTGTTCCATTCTTAATTGAATAAAATGTAATGAAAACAGGACAAGAGATTCTGTCTAGTAATCGTTTATTCAATTAAGAATACTACTACTCATCGATATTGAGTCACCCCCCACGAGGGGGTCAAGTGGGCCAAAGCCCTTTTTAACTGGGCATTCCTGGAGCAATTAGGCTCGGCCAAAAAATAGCCCATTTGAACCCGTATAAACGGGTTCAGGGCCGGTTTTACCTCCCTGAAGGAGACTCCGCCCTTCGGCATAGCCTCCTTCGGGTAATACTACTACTCATCTGACTTGACAGCGGAAGTATACAGCTTTTATAACTTGGATTATCTAAGAGGAGATGATCCATATTCACAACATGTATATAAGTGGGAAGGTTTCTCCACTTGGAACATAGTTATCTTTCTGTGATGACATTGCATACGTGTGAGAACTTTGCATGGCACAACAGAACAAAAGTTAACTAAATACACAAAAGTTTGAAGATATAAGCTTATACGTCAATTGCTCTCTAAATTAAAATGGCTTGCTCAGATAATTGTTGTTGCCTGTATTTTGACTACTTAATTTAATCTGTAATTCAAATAAATCTGGAACCAGTCTTTGTTCAGGCAAATGAAAACTAAAACAAATTTATAGAAGAAATAATTATTTGAAACGTGTTATTTAAATTCTTATTAGTGGTATCTTCAGATTTGGGACCTGTCCTTAACTAGTTATGCCAAACCTGAAGCACTTAAAAAGTGTTCAAAATTTATATTTAGATTGTGTTATTTATAATTTTGACCGAATGTATAAATCACTTTCTTCTTTGGAGTGAATCAGTTTTCTAAGCCAGAATGTTGACTTGTATGCCATTTAGGCTTACTGTATATCTCAGTTTGGCTGGGATTGTCTTAGTTTCAGGGATCTGTTCTAGCGATATGGATTTTTATGTCAGCCCTAAATGGACACAGGGTCATAAAAACACTTTATTATACAGGAACATGAAGCTAGTGTAAACTGAAAACAGTAATAATTTGAGGTTTGGAAATTATGATAAGCCTATATATAATGAAATTTTATATTTTCAGTAGGCCTGTTTTTAACTGGCTTGGATGCAAAATTTTTCATTAAAGTTTAATGGTAGAAGTAGTTTAATGCACTTTTCAACTAGAGAAGTGGTCTTTCCCACTTATTTTAAATTCAGGATCCTTTTTATTGCTGATGTATATATTTTCCTCCTATATCCATCTTAAGGTATAAATTGATTCAGTGTAGTTTTAAATTTTCTCTGTAATATCAGAGTTTTGTTAAAAGATAAACAGCTTATTTTCTCGCTTTAAATTTATCTTTGAAAATTTAAGTTTAAACAAAATTTATCACAGACTTAATGAATGTTTTCAAGTGAGTGCATACATGTATTCAATCATCTAGCTGCTGTACTGCATACATACATAAAAATAAATAATACATTTGCTATGAAGTAAAAAAAAAATGATAGATGAACATCTTCTAAATGTGAGGCTTCTTTGATTTTTGCCAGGAGTTATATCTTCAAGGTTATACAGAACAAGGTGTTAAACACACTAGTATTATGGTAATATATACTCTTCAAACCCAGTCATTCCTAAAACAATATTCATTTATCAATGCCTTCAATCAAGTGTAAAACTGAAAGAAAAGTCTTGTGTGCAATGTTGAAATTCATACACATTTAGTTCACATGTTAGATAATTTTTTTTCAAATTTCTTTGGTATTGGTTTTGAAATAATGAAAACTAAGAAAATTAAAAACAAAAAATGTTCACGACATATGAGAGTAACTTAAAAAGTACTGAAAAAATTTAAGTAATTATCTTACCTGTGTATATTGCTGATTTGATCTTTGTAATCATGTACTTCCACCTTCAGTTGTAAAGTCTGTAAAGCAAAGTAAGAAGGTTTCAAATTCAATTTATGAACTTACATTTCAAAATTTGATCACAATAAAAAATTGTTGAATTGAATGACTTTTTGTTTGTTGTCTTCCTTCCCTAACTACAAGAGCTAAACCTCAAAGCATTCTAACTGCAAAGAATAACAGACAAATCACCAGGATTAACCATATTTAACACAAAGTGTGATTATTTTGGGAGTAGAGGATTACAGTAAGTGATTAGATACAGTAGTAAAAGCAAGTATCAGACAGTGAGTAGATAAATACAGGCTTTCTTTTTAAATGGTGGTATTCAATTTAGAGAGAGAAAAAAAACGTGATTGACCCATTTTTTTTCTTTTTTAACTATGGGTGGACAACCTAGCAGTAATTAATGCTATATACTACTATCTATTCATAATACTTTTGTTTTATTCAGTAATCATTTAAACTTCTTAAAAGTATTTTTGTACAGAAACTAAAAAATATCAATACCAAACTGAGTAAAATCTGAGTTTTCTCACGATGCTGATATAATATACTTCAAATTTATTAAATTTAGTTTCAGAACCTTTATACATCTGACAAAAGATAGAATGTTATTTTATATATTTATTTGGTAATTTCCCAAAAGTAAAAGTAATCCTGTCTTGTATCCAATTAATTTTTTCATTTGCTGTCATAACTGACAGTTTATTAATAATCACAAAATATACAAATTAATAAATTTTGATTTAAACCCCAGAATATAAAACAAGGAAAAGCACAGAGGTGCCTGTTGGACAATTCTTGTCATTGGTAACAAGTTTAATCATTATTGAATACCATATAGACAAAGCTTATTTTAATATGGCATCACTGTTTTACATGTGTTGATTTTTTAGGAATTAATTATGTAAAATAATAGGTCTTCTCTGTATAAAAACAATAATATGAATCTTTTCATTGAATATCCATAATGGAAAAGTTTTTAAATTGTAAAATCATTTGATAAAATTTAAAATCTATATTTTTAAAATTAAACACCTAGTTTAATCATGTAACAAGTCAAACTATTATGAATTAAAATTATATAATTACATACCTGAATATTTCAGACCCATTTTTTTGCTTTTACTATTTGCTAGAAGGGTTTGAAGCCCTATAAGCATTAGGCAAATTATGTGAATAAGAATTTTTACAAAAAAATTACCAAAAGTTTTATGCTAATATTAAGAAGAATATTTTGCATTAAGCTTCATATTGTAAAATAGGATTAAAGGTGTTAAGAGATTACAGAAAAAATAGAATTTAAAAATTTACTTAAACTAACTTTAAAAATATTTGTAATTTAAATAAATTTACCTCTCTCTTTCTTCTATGAGTAAAGGAAAGGAAAAAGAGATATGTAGAACTAGATTCACCTTTGTTTACATAATTTTTAACTTATAAAATCTAATATTTTTTAAAATGTTTTAAACTTTATAAAGTATGTTAAATATTCTATTTTTGTATAGCATTGATATTATTGTTCCAATGTTCATCCATATATAATAGAAGAAATCCCTAAAAGCCACATTTCTTTAAAACACAGTGTCAATAGTTTCAGGCAGTAATTTATGGCCAAAGTTTATCATTCATACATTCATTTAAACTCTGGTTCTATATAATCAATATCATTCATGAGGGAAAAAATTCAAATACCTATTTTGAGATTTTGTTTGATTTTTTGCAATATTTGTGAGTCTGTCAAATAAAATAAAAATTAAAATTATTGCTGTAAATACTCTTTTCTACTTATCAATGGTTTATCTAAAGTGTTCTTTATACTTTATTGAGAACTTGACATTCCTACTTATGTTTATGCAATGTCACAAAGCAATATCATGTATACATGTACTAAAATTCTGATTTGTGGCAACCAAGCTGACAAAGCTATTGTAGAAACACACTGCATTTTTGTCTTGTGTAAAAAGAAATCTTACATGAAGTTGGTACAAAAAGAGAATTCAATATAGTGAGAAAAGTTGAGAAGGCAAAATGAATCGAGTGAAATGGGTAGATAACTTGAAGTTCTTTAAAGTCAAGATTATTAAGCTTACTATTAAAAATAAAGGGAGAGTTTTATGAGTATATTTGAAAGTAGTCATGAGTGAGGTATATTATTGTGAAAGTAAGAAAAATAAATCTTTTTAATAAGTTTTATTCATAAGCAGTTTTTGAGCATTGAAGATGATGACTGATAAATTGTCAGACAAAATTTAAAAAGGAATTGACTGATATAAATCTATGATTGATATAGCAAAAAATATTGAGTCTTTTCTAGCTGCTGTCATAACAAAAGAATTAACTAGGCAGAATATAGTGATAACATTTAATAGTTATTTCACATTACTTGGCAACTAATTAAGTGTTAAAATATTACAACTGCACTGAATAAATTCTACTAAAAAAAATCTACTATTCATTCATATATTGAATATTGTTGCCAAGTCTGGGTTACTGCTTCTGTTGTGTGTCTGAAGATTCTTGATAAAATCCAAAAAAGAATCACTAATGTTATCAGTCCTGATCTGATATCTCAGCTTCAGTCACTTTTCTGTTGCTGTAATGTAGCTTCCTTTTGCCTCTTCTATAAATATTTTCATGGTAATTGTTCTGATCAGCTTTCCCTGGTATGTTGACTTCACAAATCTAAGTGAAGTACTAGATTAGCAGCTGTGTATCATAATTTCAATGTTGAAATTACTAGTTGTAACCATAAGTTGTAAGTTCTATACATTAGCTTCCATAGCTTTATTCTCTCACACTTCTCACTTATGGAATTCTCTTCTGGTTTCCTGCTTTTCTGTCAACTGTGATCTTCAAAAATATAATTGCAATGTCATTTTCAGTCTTCTTGAATCCTGCCCTGTTATTGTCTTCTTTCTTTCTTTTGCACTTGGTAATCCCTTTGTATCCTAGTGGCTTTATTGCCTTCCTTGAGGTGAAATGATTAAAAAAAACTTTATTGAATATCAACAGAAATTACAAACAATTTTATAAAAAATGTTTATTTGTTTTTATGATATCAAAAATGATTGATGTTTAAAAATGAACAACCAAAATGAGGCCCAGTAAAAGGAAATATTATACTTAAGAAACAGTTATTATAGTAATTTGCATGTTAAATCAAAGTTTCCAATTCATAAATCTAGTTAAGATCAGATGCTACAGCATAACAATCAGCAGTTCATCTTATAAGCTTTGCAAAGTTAGACATTTAAACAGAAAAAATTATTTTTCTACTTTAGCTTGAACAAAATCGTATTCATGTCATAATTATTTAGGAATATGCTGTACTTGATTTTTTTCTTATTTCATATTTTGAAAATATTTACTTGCATTTTTACCAGTTTATAATATTAAATCTCCTGATATATTGGTTGATTAGTTATTTATCAGTCATAGATAGGTACAACAATAAGACTGTAACCTAATAGTGAAAAATATATTCATTTTACAATATTTATTTTCAACATAATCTCCTTTCTGGTCAATACACTTAATTGTGAATATTAATCACACCAAATGTTATACAGTGAAAATTTCATATAAAAATTAAACAAAGTATATATAAGACTGTGTAAACCTATTGATCCGACTGATATGTACACATTGTTAATTTAGCTGGTTAAATGCATTGTTGTTTAGACATTTTTGGTTCTAAATGCTTTTCTTTCCATTAAAGAAGCTAAAAAAAATCTCACTAACATGAAAAGAATTTAAAAAAAAAAAATTTTTGATTCTATTTTTCATTTTTTTTACGTTTTACTACCATTTTTGCTCTAATTTTCTTTTTCTTTTCTTTTTCACCTTCAACTCTTATTTTTTTATAGTCCTCTTTTTTACTCTTTCTTTTTTCTTAATTTATTCTCTAATCTTTTGGCTTCCTTCATTTTTTCAATCATTTTTAATTAACTTAATATTTCCTTTCACTTTCTTTATCCTTTTATTCACTCTTCTTTGTTTTCATCATTATATCAACAAATCTAAGCTTATGGAGCATTATTTGACTAATTCAGCTTTAGCACTGAAAATGTGTATTTTATTATAGTGGATGGTTACAAATGAGACAGGAGATGGAATGTGCTTATTTTATTACCACAACCATCTTTTGTCCTTTCTTTCTATCATCCAGTTTGGTTTTCTCCTGTCATTTTTCTCTTTCCCTTCTTTTTTATTATTTTTTTTTTTTTACTTTTCTTTCTTGTGTTATTTCTTTGCCATATTCTTACACTTTTATTTCCTTAATAACCTCATTATTTCCTTTTCCCAAACTCTTCTTTTTCAATTCTTGTTTTTTCACATTTCTTTTCTCCGTTTTTTTTTACCAAGCACTGTGTAAAAATAATTGCTTTTCTTCTACTAATCCTACAGTTCAATAAAATGTATCACAATTATATTTACACAGAGTACATATTAGATATTACTGGTTTAAACTCAGAGGCAGATAATGCCACACAGAAGAAATATGGTTGTAATGCAAGCAGATTTGCATAATGGTTAGCCTTCACCTATTTATGATAAGTCCTTAACAACACATCATATTTATTGGTTTAAAAATAAATGTTTTTCTGTCTGTCAAAATAATTTTACTGAGACAAAATTTTCTGTACTTGCAATTTTTTAGTTTTTAAGGATATGAAAGAAAAAGTTTCTTGAATATGTTTTACTATAATGGAAAATAAAAAAATGTAAATATAAAAAGGTTATGATTACTTCTTCAGCTCAAAATTAGTTTATGGCATGTACTCCTACTCAAACAGAATATCGTAGATGGCTGAGTTTAAAGTGGGTATTCTACACAGACATGGAATTAGAGACAAAAATTCCCCAATTCACTGGCCCACTGGGACCCAACTTATTTTATTAAGAAAAACTAAATGAAAGATGGTACTCATAACTTTTTATGAAATCAGGTTTTAAAATTTAACAATGTTATCACATGTACTAAAATAAGAAATCTTGCCAGAATTTGGCAATTATACATTTGCCATTTATTATATTTCAGTTTCTCCTAAAATAGTTAAGTTTTAGGAAAAATATCTAATAAGTAAAATAAAGCATAAAAGTAAGAAATTGCAAAAGGGACCTTTCTCTTATTTTCATTATTTATTCTATTTTTGATTTTGATTTTCTGTAAAAGGAAAAGCTAAAATATTGCATTCAAGAGAAAATATTTGATTTTCTTACATTATTATTTACACAGTGAAGTTTAGAGTTAGATAATGATCACATTTTTTTTTTAAGCATTTCACCCCAAGCAAGGTGGGAAGCCATTAACACACAAGGGATTACAGAGATTTGGAGTGAGAGCAAATAGGAGTGATAGAGGAAAGGATGACGAGAAGGATAGGGGATAGATTAAGGCATCTGGAGATGTCAATCGACATTACATTTGAATAGTTGGAGATTATACCTTTCAGGGAAACAGGAAAAGGGGAGGGAGTTCCACAGGCAAGAGGTGAGAGACATGAAGCTATTGGAGTAGAAGAGACAACTACATTTAACAGTTTCGACAGTGAAGGTGTGAGTGAGATGCCAGTCTAGTAGAACGCTTAAATTCATGAAGTCTGGGAACCAGCAAAAGCAGCTCATTGGGGCAGTTACCATGAAAGTATTTGTAAAAAAGACAGAGAGAGGCGACAGCACGTCTGTGAAAGAGCGACTGCAGACAAGATGCCAGATCAGGGCCAATTACATTGCATATCCATCTCTGGATCTTATCAAGAACCTTGAGACAAACAGAAGGTGCACCAGACCATATATGCCAACAATACTCCATGCAAGGGTGAATGGTTGATTTGTAGATTTGAAGGATCAACTCCGGCAAGAAAAATTTCCTGGCACAGCACAGGGAGCCAACTTTCCTTGCGGTGGACGAAGCTATTGACACAATGTATTTGTTCCATCTCAGGTCAGCAGTCAATGTGAGACCGAGTAGTCGCAAAGAGGACCTCTCGAGAAGTTAAGCATCAGGCATTCTAATGGGGGGCATGGATGTTTCTCTGTGGTGAGTAATAGAGAGCAGTTTTGTTTTTGAGGCATTAAAGTTAACCAGCCAATTCCTGCCCCAGTTCACAACCGATTGGAGGTCCTTTTTGAGATGAACAGCCAGGTTAGTTTTGTCAACGACACTAGATTTGTTTTTGAGGCAGGAGTAAATTGTAGTGTTGTCCACGTAGATGCCTACTTGGGAATCTATGACGTCATGAAGATCATTGATGAAGATAAGAAACAAGAAACAGTAGGGCCTAGGATGGAGCCTTGGGGAACACCTGCGTTCGTGGGATAGGAGCTGGAGGAGAATCCGTTGAGAACAACCTTCAATACATGGTTTGACAGGAATGATTTTATTAAGTCAAACAATCGACCTGAACTTCCATAACCCTGAAGCTTGTGAAGAAGGCTGGCATGCCAAACCCTATCAAATGCTTTGGAGATATCTAGAAAAGCTTGGTAAACAATTTCAGTGATGTCCATAAGCACATCAGCTGTAGAATGGGCAAAGCGGAAACCATATTGTTTGTTGGAGAACAGATCATGGGATGTAAGGTGCTTAACCACTTAGTTGTTGATTAAAGCTTCAAAGACTTTGCTGAAGAGGGGTAGGAGACTGATAGGATGGTAATTAGAAGGGTCACCAGAGTTTTTAAAGACAGGAACAATGGATGAGGACTTCCAATAGTCTAGAAAACAAGATTCATTGAGGTAGTAGTTATATAATTTGGAGAGGGCAGGGGCCAGTTCAGGTGCACATTTCTTATGGACAATGGCTGGTATCCCATCTCCACCACTAGCCTTGTGGGGGTCTAAATTACAGATAATGCCCAATACCGATGACAGGGTTATGTGCAGCTCGCTCAGTAGAGCCTCAGTGTGGGTACACCGGACCTCTTAGTAACCTTAATGACATTTAACTTGAAACAGAAAAGTAAGTTTTTGAGAGAAATATTTTTGAGTTATTTTTTAAATTGATTCTTATTTTGATTCAATGTCATTAGAAAGTAGTGAATCAAAAGAGAATTGTTGAAAGTTGTGACAAAATGTTTTATTTTCTTTAATACTCATTTTCACATCAATCTATATTCAACACACATGCACACACACACACACACACACACACACTCACTTTTATATTATTTTTGTGATTGCATCTTCAGGTCTTACCACTTCTTCAAGATCTCCACATTTGTCTGCTAAAGACTGAATCTCCTTCTCTTTCCGATTAAGAGCTCCTGTCAAACGTTCACATGTATTCTTCCATCCAGCTAATTCTTCTTTTTGTATTGTGGATGCTGTTGACATCTCATCTACAGTCTTTTGTAACTTCTGCAACAGCAAATGTTTACATTATTTATGAGTCATAGAAATTGGCCAAAAGTGAATCTATATCAGAGAAAGATATCAGATTAAATATTAAAATTTACTCATTAAACTAACATTGCTCTTTAATCTTTCTTTAAATAAAAAAATATATTGAACTATCATAGCAGGATTTATGTGAATTAATTTGCATTTGACTCTTAAATATTTAACAAAAATGAATGCATCAGTAAGAATATTTAACAGAATGTCAATGAAAAGCTGGAAAAGTCTGTATAAATTTTTCACCTGGTCAAAATTAATAGATTTTAGCTGACAATTTTTTATGAGGCCTGATTATCACTTACTACAGCAATAAACATCAATCAACAAGCACCTTTTATTGTCAGCACTATAATTCAATCCTAATAAGTTAGAAAAATATTAATAAGACAATACCATAAAAATTGGGTTTCTGGTTCCTTGTAAAGTCTACTTCAACTCTCAACTCTGAAATTTTATTTATTTATTTTTCCTCAATAGGGGTAAATAGTATGCCTATCATCCAGTTCGCAATCCTCTCCAGTATTTTGAACAAGAGTAAAGGTTTATCCCTTGTTTTCTGTTTAGGATTGGGTTTCCAGTTACTTCTAAAGTCTTTTGATTCACTTTCAGTCCCTGTAGCTCCTTGCATCTTAATAGCTTTATTGCCTTTCTTGAGGTGAACTGATTAAAAAAAATATGTACACTAAGATATATTCATTTTAAATATTCATTTTAAATATTCTTAAAATATTTACAGTTCATTTAATTTTTTAATTTATCCTATGCTCTCAAGAAGCTTTTTTTTCTCTCAAAAAATTAAATATAATAAATATTGTTTATTTTTACTTGGATTATTGGATATATAAAAATATATCAATCAAAATGACAGTATCTTATTTCTAACCATTTACTTCAATTGAGGTATTGAATTATTTTTATTTCATGTATCACTTAACAAGAAAAGAAAATATGTAAATAACCTCAACAATTACAGTTTTATAACTGAAAATCTAATGTAGCTTTTTCGTGATTGTAAAATGAAAAGAATCCATATTTATCATAAGGAATATTTATTTCATTGTTAATGTTAGTCATTAAGAAATTCCTGGTTATGTCGAAGTAAATGAAGCAATAAATTATCTATACTTTTAAACAACTTCTTCTCATTGAATTTTTACATATATAATTAAACTAAATTTTAATTTAAACTTTTCAAACAATTTATTACCAAAGAGTATGTCTGCTAGCATTCTGGTCTAATGTTCACTATTAAGCTGAGATAACATTTTTCTCAAATCTTCTGAATAATTTTACTGCTTAATGTTCTCACTCACTCTAATTCTATTTTTATAAGTCCCTTTCTCTGCATAGTTAAGTCAGAAGTCACCTTTGCTCATGGCAGAACTATTAGATTATAACAGTTGGCTAGCAAACAAGGGATAAAATTCTTTACTAATGTTTTTCCTTGTAATGTTATTTTCTTTATCATCTTGAAAAAATAATATATAGAAATATATATGCTTCTTTATATTTTATGAAAAATATAAATTTTTCTTTTCTTTTTGTGTAAATATGCATATACATTTTCAAATCTTGCTTAAAAATATTATTATTATCAAAAGTTAACTTTAAAGTTATTGCTGAAGAAATAGGACAGGGTGAAAAAGAAGTAAATCAGTATTTCTCCAATGTGGAATAATAGTATATAAAATGTTAATATTAATTACATAGCATTTCAGTATTATTTCCTTAAATTTCTTGAATACATTTTTTGCTATTTAAATTTTTCTCATGTTAAACATTTTAATGTTTTGTTATTGTTTTTCATGCAGTTATGTACATATTTTTAATTACAATAAACCACATTTCTGAAATTTCCTTTCTCAACTACAATGTTTTAAACCTCAATATGGAGGACTTTATTACTTTATTATTTTAAAATGCAACAGAATTATTAATAACTATCATAGCAATCAGTGTTTTAGAATACAATGGATTCACTTTATAATTGGTTTGAATTTTGATAAAATTGAATAAAATGATAAAATTTACCTGATAACACATATTGTTAAATATTATTTATCAGTAGAAATCTTAATCACAACTCACATATGTTTAGTAGTGAGGTTGTTGGCTTAAATTTTATAACATCTTTAAGTTATTTTTCAGTACCATCACATTTGATTATCTAAATGAATCCCAAAACAGTCAAAAATAGCATAAAAGCAAGAAACATGAATATATTTACATGAAATTAGAAATGTTTACCTTTAAAATTTTTAATAAATTGTATTTGATTGTCAGAGAAATATGTACCTAAATTCCATGTATACAGCATTTAAAACATTATATTTAATTTTTAATTAATTAAAAGTCAGGTTTCCTTACTCTAATACCAGTTAGATTATCTCAATATATTTTTATTGATCATTTAATGATAAGCCTGGTTAACAATACTTTCCAATGCTCCAATTACGGGTTCTCTATACATTGCAATGTTATCTAAATTTTTTCTCAAAAGTTAGAAAATTAAAATTAAGTTATTATATTATTGTATGCTTACTGGAATAAAAGAAAAGTAAAATAACTTTTGTTATAAAAAAAGTAACCTGTAAAATTAATTTTTTTGTGGGATATAAGGACAAAGAACTATTGCCTAATTTAGGAACACAGTTTCAGATGAAGTGTTTTACATTTTTTAAATTATCAGTGAATGAAAAAGTAAAATTTGAGTCTAAAAATGAAGAATGAAAATAGATTGATTACCCAAGGTATTTTATCTTTTTACCAAGCTCTTACATCTTTCCTTAAATTTTTCACAATTCAAAGCAGTTTCCTTTTCAAAATAAGTCTACTGAACAGTTTAAGATTTCTAGTTTTATGCTTACATTTGTTTCACATCAACTCAAAAATGTAAACAGAATTAGTAAAAAATACCAAAAATTATAATTATCTCAACAAATTGCCAGGTTGCAATATCTCATTACCTAAATTGAAGATATTTGTCTTTCATACATTTAAATTGATAATATTTATGTACACAACAATAATTGCCTCTCATTTGGCAAATAACTTACTTGTTCCAATTCAGTGCATTTCTCTTTTTGCTGAACTCTTATCTGATTACCATATTTTATTTCTTCCTGCAAAAAGTATCAATGAAACTAAATAAAAAAGAAAAAGTTGTTCTAGACAAAATTATTCATGAAATTTATTCATCACCTTCAATGGCTTGTTAATTTTAACCTCCGAGAGAACATTTTTTACCTTCCATTGGCATGGTTGATATTAACCTCCAGTGACACATTACATCTTCTCAGGCAAATGTTTTCCACTAACATGAAGTGGAAAGATAAGATTGAATCAATATCAAAGTCAACTGCTAGGAAAATTAGTTCACTGTGTTGTACTAGACAGTTTTTCTTGCTAGAATCTATCTTACATTTATAAGTCTACCATTCATACATGCATTGAATAGTGTTGTCAAATCTGGCTTGGTGCTTCTGCTATGTATTTAGAGAGAAGAATCTGCAATGTTCTTGGTCCTGAACTGGGATTTTGGCTTCAGTCGCTTTCCCATCACTGTAACATAGCTTCCCTGTGCCTTTTCTATAAATATTCTCATGGTAATTATTCTGATGAACTTTTCTCTTTGCTACCTAAACTTTATGAATTTAAGTGAAGTACTAGATGGGCAACTAGACCTCATCATTTTACAGTTGAAATGACTAGATGTAAGTTCTATGCTAACAGTTTCTTCTCTCACACTTCTCGCTTGTAAAATTCTCTTCGGGTTTATTGCTTTCCAATCAACTTTGATCTTCAAAAATTTAAATGCAATGTCAATCCTTATCTTATTGCTGTTCTTTTATTGTTCTTGCTCTTTAATAATGTTTTCTTTTTCTCATATTCTTTCACACTCAATACACCCATACATGTGTTTTACTGGCTTTATTGTCTTGCTTGGAGTAAAATGATTTAAAAACAAAATAAAAAAAAAATTCATATTAAATACTAATATTTTTTGACATGATAATATACATATTCATTGGAATATAAGAAAATAGCTATTGCCAAATCTCCTGGTGAAATAAATAAAAATACATTTTTCAACTCTGTCATGACATTACTATAAACCTTCATTCAACTTTTGCTACTTTATTGCTTGTAAATATTTAAAATGAATTTTGTTCTTATCACAATGCCTTGTCTATTCTGTTTAATACTTTTGCAGTTACTTAAGTTTCATTCATTAATGATATGAGCCCGCTACACTACCAGTGAGGCAATAGAAGGCAAAAGAAAAGGATTTCTTTGATCAACCTCTTTGTTTCTAAATATGGCTTATTCTTAAAAATGATCTTTCAAAGATTTGTATCTATACTTTATAGTCTTTAATGGAATATATATTATACATGGGGGACTTTTCAGCATCTGCAGTCATCTACAATGATCTGTTTTTATTTTTCACAGACTATTAATTTTATTAAAAGTTATTTTATTATAAAATTCCTACGATTGAATTAAATATTAATTCTTGCTAGATTGTTACAAAATAACTGTAAACTGTAAACAATGAAAATATTAATTTGTGAAAGATTAATTAACAAAGTTAAAAAAAACAAAACATCTTTATGAAGATGATCTTGACACAAAACGAGTAAAACAGGACTTCATCTAAGAAAAAAGATGGAAGGATTTTTTTATTCTGGATTTTAGGGTAGAAAAGTAAAGTGCAATAAATAACAGGTTCTTCCAGTCTGATGTTCTTCTGGTCTTAATGTTTAACCTGAAAACTACAAAACTGGTTTGTTCACTTGTTTGACAAGTAATAGCAAATAAGAACACTGCTTCAGTAGCTTATAGCAAATAAGTTTTAATAAATTTCATCAAAACTTTGGAAGAAATTTGTTCAAATATTTTATCATTTTCTTATATATTTTGAATGTTGTGCAGATCCTAAAAGTGGGAAGGATGTTTAAAATATTTTAACTTTTTAATTTCCAATCTTTATCAAATAGAACAAATGTACTAAATAGATTTTTTAACTTATTTTGAATAATTTTTAAATAATTTTAAAATCCTTTTTATAAAGATTCCCATGGTATTTTTGCAAACAGTTATGAATAATTCTACTAATAAAAATTATATTTTTTATTATCAGTTGACACAGACTACAAGTAGAACTTTAACTTTTTAATTCAGAATTATTTTTAAATCATGAAGCCATAAAATCTATATGCTGTTTAACTTGTAACCAAATATTTTATATCTACCTACTGGATTGAAGTGATTCAATATATCAGGTTTGGCTTGTGTACAATAATTTAATTGTTATTTTATATAATAAATAAGAATTTATATATATAATATATTCTATACTGCTAATATCTGTTAAACCTGATGAAGAGTAACATTTTATTTCTACTTCCAAACCTTTTTTGAGTGTTTTCATGTTTGAAAATAAAATTGTTAAATTCATTTTTCTGTGATGGTAGCTCATAAGTTCATATAATGAACTCTTTCTCATCCATTTCTATCAATTAATTTTTGTCAGATTTTCAAATGAAATAGGTTGCCACCTGAAAAGGTAAAAACCAATGAAATCAAATGATGCAGAAACACTTAGATCTAAATGCATAATCAGATTATGCAACTTAACCACTGTACCATACAAATGTGTACTGAATGACTTAGATCATTCTGTTATTTGAGAAAATAAAAATAAAACTTGACTCACTTTGAGTTGGAGTATTGTATCTTCAGAATTTTTCTTTTCACTTCTATAATATTTCTTTTTGTCTTCAAGGTTCTGAAATTCAGTACAATAATTTTAATTTTTATTGTGTTTAAATTATTTCAATGACAAATTAAACTTGTGTGTTGAAACTCAGACAAAAGACAAAAAAAATTTGTAGTTTAATTTGAAATTAATATTTGAAAGTAATATTCATTTGGTGAAAATCTATTTAAAAAAGATATTTTCAAAATGTTTAAGAGTAAAATGTTCTGTTTATTAAACTAAATGCAGACAAAAAATACAAACAAATAAATGTACTTGAAAAATAATACGAACAAATAAATGTAATTGAATTCAGAACAATTAATTAACTGGTAATATATGTGGTTAATTTATTAGAATTGGTCTCTGCGGAGTTTGTTAGTAAATGGCCCTAACACTTTTATATCAAATTTTGATTAGATTGCAGATTTAATATGGGATCATTTATTTTGAGTGTAAGAATTTTCAAGCAGGAATCTGAAAAATTGTAAAAATTGTGTTTATTTATAATCTTGATTTTAATGAACATTCTCTTCTCAGTGCCATTAGACAACTAATGGAACATAGAACTACAGTGTAATCATGCTAGATTTCCAAAGGGTATTTGTGCGAGAGTGAATGCAACAAACAACTGGCATTTGAGCACAGAAAGTCCAGATTGATAACTGCTACACTACATGCACATCATTTTTAATGAACATTAAAAAAATAAAATTTTCATGAAATTCTAATGATTAGAGCAGAAATTTCATGTAACATTTAAAACTAATTAAAAATAACTTCAATTCAAATATCATCATTACTACTGTAATGACTAAAGTGATCAACTGAGTTTGTTTCAGTAGTAGTTCTATTGAATTTCTTCAGGGAAGTTTAACAGAAAAATGATGAAAATTCCTTCTTTTTTTTTCTTTTTTTCATCATTTCACTCCAAGCAAAGTAATAATACCACTAAAATGCAACAGGTTACTTGCAGTGAAAGAGAAAGGGAAGTAAGGAGGAAGGACAATTCTGGAAGACAGAAGATTGCAATTGATGTTGCATTTAAATTTTTGAAGATTGTAGGTGGCAGGGTGGCAAGAAAGGAGAAGAGAGTTCCGCAAGTGAGGAGTCCAAGAAAAGAAACTATTAAAATAGAAATGGTTACATCTAGCTAAAATTCAATACTAAAATGATGAGACCAAGTTGCAAATATTTTCAGTATTTCTAGAAAATACAGAGAGACTTATAACCTTATGAAAATTAAACTTTAGTTTTCATAATTATTTCTGATAATATATAAAACACTTATTGCGCTGTAAAAAGTATACAACATCACAGTATCGAACAAATCATTTTTAAAATTATTTAAAACTTTGAGTTGAATAGTGTAAGGGGGATGACTCTACTCATACTATTTACAAAATCTGAGCGAGTGTAATTTAATATATTTTTGTAACGTAAATATTTCACATTTGCCCTTTATTATTTCTTTTCTTTTCTTGCTAATTACGAGAATATTTTATTGAAAGATTTAATTCACTTGGATATTTTTAAAAATTTTTATTCATAACTTCAGTTAATTTTTCTAATGAATTACAGTGCTCCAGATAAGTGAGAACAAATTATAATATTAAAAAAATTAATAAAGATATTCAATCGGACAAAAGAAAAGGAATTGTACACATGATCAACTTAGAAAAAAAGAAAAGAAAAGTTATTCAATAAAATAAGCCTCACAGACGGTCTTGACATAGGTCATGTGAGAAGGAGGAGAGTCTAATTGGGAAATATACAATCCAGCCAACTCTTCAATCCTGGGATTGCCCAGTACCTCAATGCAGGCAACATGAGGCCATGTAAGAAAAAAAATGACCCCCATTTTCATTCCTCCTGTTACCTAGCTACATTCAAGAGGCTCCAAGTTGTTGTGGTTGGCTGCTAATGATAATGATTTAATTTTCTGTGTCACATTAGAGAAGCTACCCTTTGAAATCACTTGATACATTTAAAAGAAAAATGAAAATATTTAAATTTTCTTCCTTTTATGACTTTCTATACATGTGTTCTCAAATACAAACGCATGCATACGCACAAACACACACACACACACACACACATAAAACCATGTTCAGGGTGTTAAGTTGTCTGTGTGTATGAATGTGTGTTTCTGTAAATTTAAAACATTTCAAGTGTTTGTTCTTACTGCTTATGTAGCATACTAGATTTCAAAGTTCATGTGTTTTTTTGCGTTTTTCCTTTTTTTTTTCTTTCCAGTATAAGGGAATTAATTTTTCCATTTTTGCTCATACATGTGTAATTTTTCTTTTTTTATAAACATTTAAGGAGTTTGTTGCTATACTCATAGTTGATTTTATTTATTTTGGGCTTTAATTCTCTTATAATAAGGGCTTCAAGGATTTTTAGCTTTTGCTTATTATTGTTTTTATGTAATCTAGATGTATCTTCAACTAATATCCATCTAATCTGTGAGTGTGGGCATGAGTGTTCCTTTAAATGCTGAGATATGAAACTATGCCCAGCCAAATGAAATGTAAGCCATTTTTTTATCATTGTCGTAGTAACACATATGCATACTTTCAGACAACCCCCTGAAGATGGTCTCAGATGAGATTGAAAATACTTGGGTAAATAAAAACTATTTGAAAGAAAATTTTGGTATTTTTCTTAATCAATTTTCTAAGGCTACCAATAAATTAATTCATGAATTTGAAAGGTTCACAATGAAAACTAATTGACATGCTATGTCTAAATTATTTAACCAAACCTGTTTAAATGAAAATATGCTGCCTAAATATACACAATATAAACACACACACACACACACACACACACACACATATATATATATATGATTGTATACATAATGTACACCAAACTTCTAGTAGTGGCTGGTCAAAATAACACCTTGTTATATCCAATGCTCTGCCCTTTTGGCATAGACCACTTTCTTTATCACTTGTCATCTACTTCAGAAATCTTGTTTGGAGTACAAAATTTAATTGCATACAGGACAGATATTATTAAAAAAAAAGGTAAAATAGGAAAAAAAAAACCCACTGAAGTAGTTTGATATGAAAATACAAGACAAATTAAATGTTTGTTCCCTCGCCATTTTGATTTTGTCTTGTATTTTCATATCAGACTACTTGCTTTTCTTACTTATCTTATCACCTCAAGATAATGTCTGTCCTGTATGCAATTATTATATAAATATATTTTCTCTTGTACAAGAATATTGCAGACCCAGTATTGTAGTTTTTATACTACACTCCCTCGTCAAGGTTTAATTTGTACCCATATTGTTGAGCTCTGTTTAATGACACATGGAAATATAATTTTATTTCTGGTGTTTTTTCCCTTTCCCTTTTCCACTTAGGGTGATATTGGCTATACCATTTGAGTATTTCCACCTCACTGGTTTAGGTTGGTGTGTGCATTATGTGTACACACCAACTACTCTTATTATAACATCTTGGGATAACCAAAAGGATATAAGTGCCCATATCACCAAAAACCACTACCAGTTGCCTGATTACTGCACACATAGCACTAGTAGTAGCTGGTTGAAACAACACCTTGTTGTTATAATAATAATAATAAATATATCTTACAACAGTAATTTATTTATATAAGAGCAATTTCAAAAGAAGAGACCAGATGAGTATCTATTAGTGATATTTTATTTACTAATCATAGCTTAATTTTTAGCACAAGGCTTCAAGAAAAGGACACTCAGTAAGGATATCTAATGAAATCAGTAAGATTTGCAAAATGAGCTTTTCAATAAGTATATTATGACAAGCAATATATTTCAATATATTGGTAACTGATAACAAAGATGAATGTAAGTTGGAAACTAAGGCTTCTCTGCACATGTGGAGTATGTGTGTCTCTAGACAAAGGAATGATCTTTGATTTAAGTTCTCACTTAATAACTTCATGGCAGATTAACTTTTCTGAAATCCAGACTGACTGCTTCTTAGACTTCAGCAGCACATGCTGAGTGAATGTAATAAAAGATTCAAACTTTTTAAAAAATGAAATCACATGACTGTTTAAAATGTAAAACTTTGTTTATTGCAGTTACAGAAATGTTTACTTGAAATATACATTCACTCTTTTGCCACTCTGACAATGAATCCTAACTTTGTAGATTTCAGATACTTACATATTTTACCACTAATTAAAATTTCCATGACATTTCTGCATGTTTTCAATTAGACATTTTTTAATGATCATTATCATATATATGTTTTTAATAAATTTCATTGCTATAGTTTATTTCTTAAAGCGGAAAATTAATTTTTATAAATTCTTTTTTTTATCATAAAAATCACTAAATATAAGGATTTCAATTTTTTTTTCTTTGGAAATTTTAACTGAGTGATATGAATTTTCATTTGTTACTCTGAAGATATTTTTGTTCTTTTAGTAATTGATTCTGAATTAACATGTACTTGATTAGTGGAAAATATATTTTGTTTTAATAGATTAATTTTTAGTTACTGAATATTTTAAATATGATGTGTAACTAAAAAGTTCTTAGCCTGACCCACTTCCTAAAATCAGTATTCCAATGACCAAATATCAGTGGGTTAGATAGAGAACCATTCAACACCCATATAATGTTTTTTTCTTTGCATGTTTATGTATGAATGTATGTGTGCTTTTATGATCAGCTTTTCATTCAAAATGCATTATTAACAGTTTGTTGTACTCTTTGTGTAATTGTTTTGATAGCAAGAATAGAAGTAGCATTTTAATTGTAAGTATTAATATTTAGCCTCAAAATCTCCCTTAATTTTTTTATCAGTATAGATATGTTTGAATTATTTTACTTTTAACTTGTTCACTTAGTTCACCGAGCTGCTAAGTAATTTAAGTCATTTTATATTAACTGAAATGGTGACAAACTTTGATTTGTCCAAAAGGAAAAAATCTACTAAACATTTACCTCTTTAATGTGAGTGATATTTTGTTCCAGCTGTTTTTTTTCTTGTTCCAGGCTGTAGCACTTTTGTGTGAAGTGAGAACTTGTCTTTTCTAAATCAGCAACCTGTTCTAGGACTTGCTCATAAGAACTTTTCACAGAACATAGTTCTCCTGACAATTCTTCACACACCTACAATAACAATGTGCAATAGAAAATTAATACAATAAACAAAAATGCTTGTGTGCCAGCATTACATTCTAACTTACATTGTAACTGTCTTTTGTGTATACACATTTTATCCCCAAAACAGAATTTAATGAATAATGCTACACATAATTGCACAGGAAATGTTAGAAAGTAATAACATTGGAAGGTTTTTACATTATTACATTTTTCTATACACTGAAATTTTGGTTTAAAAGATTAAATAAATTTTGTTTTGTTTGTTTGTTTTATTGTTCCAACTAAGAACAAAAAATCAATTTCAGTGACTGATCTAATGGCAAGTGACAACTTTTTTAGAAATTAAAACAAATGTGGTTAAACTTTGAATGACTTTTTAAAATGACTTCTAAGTGTGATGATGATTTCCAACTTTCTGAATTGAAAAGCCTTATTTAGAACTTTTGATGTCAGCAAATAATGTTAGTGTTATGAAAGGCTTACAATCAATTATTACACTTTCTAACAACTATTAAGGATTATGTTTTGGTTTTAGTCATATATGGTTTAAGCAATACCCACACGAAATGATTTTTAGCAAGTATTTGTCAAGTTTATAAATTTTTTTTAATAATTTTTTTTAATTCTATTAATTCCATTTTCCTACATTAAATATCTTCATATTACTGAAATTAATTTTAAAGATATGTTTTCTCCTTTTACAAACTTCTTTACATTAGAATTAATAAATCTCTAAATACACACACACACATTTGTGTGTAACAGCCTGTTCAGATTTGACTGAATTCCTGTTAAGCCATTTTGTTTCATATACTATTATTTCAAAACTTCTACAAATAAATTTTGTGATCTTTAATAATAGAAGAAAGTTTCACATATGAACCTAGTTTTTGATAATTTAAGATTTAAGACCATTATAAATTAATAACTGTTATTGTGATACTATATATTTGCTTATATTATTATGTATAATAAAGATAATTTTTGCTTTTATTTATATCCTATAAATGTATAGCCTATAAAAATGTAATAAACAACTAATGTTTAGGATAGTTTGAAATTTGTATGTTTTATTTATTATGGATTTATCATTGATATTAATTGGTTGAGTATATTCTAACATGTATTAAGCAAATTATCCTGAATGTTTTAAAGTAAAATTTATTATAAATGATAACTGTAATAATGATTGTATAACTATTATATAATTTTATCTAAACAAATATTTTTGTTTTTGGTTTTATTTTGAATATATCATCATTTTATAACAAAATCTATTAAAGAGAGTTTTACAGATTATTTTTCTAAAAACATAAATAGAAAACAATTTTAAAACTGAAAATCAGAAAATATAATTTTCATAATTTTTTAAGCTAAAAGTAACCTAATATTCTTAAAGTTCTTATTTGAGAAATGGAGATCATATTCTCCATTTTATTGAGAATAACTGATTGAAAAAGGAAAACTCCCTATATCTTTTTGGTGCAACTATGTGTGTTAAAATGTTAAACATAGCTTCACACACACACACACACACGATAATAGAAAGCAGTCAGACTGACTGTTACTTTAGCCGGATGGTGAGCAAGCACACTCAGATTTATATACGTGAAAAAAGTTGCTTGAAGACATTATTTTTGGATTCAAGAATTAAAATAGACAGCATATGTTTTCTTTTTATTGATTTAAAAAAACAAAACAAAACACAAGTGTAGTCAAAAATATGGTTATATTTGTGATAATTTAGAATCAATTTTTACTTTTTAAGATAGGAAATTAGACATTTAAACTTATTAACATCCTTGATGTTAAGCCATTTTTTAATTCTTACAGGATAGGATGAATTTTTAAACCCACTACAAACAGGAATGACAAACATTATTTAGTTCCTGATGGTTGCATAATATTGTTTAGAGATAGTAAATTTAAACATGTGCTTTGTTTAAAGTAATATTTAACAATAGTTATATTTCAGTCCCCTAGGTGACTGAACTATAACTGATATATATAAGAGGTAAGATCAAACATGTGGCTATATTAATGTTCATTTATATTTAAACTGGATTTATTGAAAGAAGACGACTTTATGGACACACTAAGTAAATTCTCATGTATGCCTTATTGATCACATTAAAAAGAAATGGATGTTGGCAAATTTATATTTTGTATATTTAGGTTACTAAAACTGTTCTGTGTTTGTCAATAAATGACATTAGGAGCCTTTAGTTTTTTAACTTCATTAAAAAAAATATCATTTTTCATTGTGACAATTTTTATTTTTAAGTAAATGTTCTCACATTTAGTGTTTATTTTTGTTTATTGATTCTAACATGCCCCATTTTTCTGAGCTACATTTTTGGCATATTGTGCTTTTTTAATTTTAAGAATGATAAAAATACAACTCAAATGCAAAACAAAAATTTCTGAATTTTATGGAGACAGTATTGTGAATGACTGACAAATATATCAAAAGTAGTTTTATTTAAAAATGCATACTGCTATGACAGTTTTGATATATTTATCAATAAAGTTTTTTTGTTTTTTTTACTGGAGACTTTTTGCAAAATAATGCTCCAAAGCCATTCATATTAGAAGAACTTCATTGCAACCAAATGAAGATATCACTTGAGAATAATCAATTTTGTATGATAAGGAGAAAGCTAATATTTGCCAGATATCCACATCAACTACTGAAACACATTTGCACCAGTTTGCTTATGTTAGTCACTTTGATGTGTGGCTTCTGCATAAGAGAAAAACATTACTGGGTTTCTATATATGATTTATTAATTACATTGTGATGATCAATGAAAAGCTGAGACTTTACAACAGCAATACAAGAGGTCATGAAGCAGGTGAAATTAACTGTCAGTAAAAAGGATTTTTTGTGACTGAATATTGCAATGAATTCAGTAAACATTATAATAAGTCATACATTATTATCTGAAGGTGTTATTGAATTTTTTGTTAAAATCAGTCAATTTACCCCTCCATCAACAAAAGTTAACATAGGTTATCATCATGCTATTTACATATGATAAAATGAAAAACCAGATAAGCCTTCCCATCTTATCAAACTTGAAAGATTGAAGAGAGTATACACTTTGGAAAGTTAAATGTTTTATATAACAGTAACTACCCAAATACTAGAGGTGATCTAGATATTGATGCTATTATAATGCTTCAATCAGATTATGATGAATCATATTGGATTAAGCTTTAGGTTGCTGAGTCAGTGATTTGTATTTTTGGTTTTTTTTTTTTTTTTGATTGTGGTGTTTGTGACAAAATGGGATTTAATTTCTACTAAGATTTTTTGGCTGATGATAAAAAATCTTATTTACAAAATAAAAGAATTATTTAAATTTAGAAGCAAAAAATGTGTCACTTCTTTGAAAAACGTGTGTCTAGAGTTATGAATGTTGCAGCTATTGACATCTGATTGTGGCTAAAAAAGTGATCAATGAAAAAAGCATGGATGGAATTAAACTTTAAGGATGCTATAGCTCAGATACATGGACAAAGGGTCAGTCAACATATAACACAATGGGGCTATTATACTTTTCCAGGTTCATTTCAGAAAAACAAATTCAAGCAAATTCTACTAAATTTGAACAAATCAACTTAAAACTCACAATACAGAAGAATGTAAGTGAAGAATAAGAATAAAAGAAATTTCTTATTTAATTTTAATCTTGATTATTTCAAGTATATGACAGAATGTTTAAAAATGAATAACGATTTTATTATACATATAGAGTTGCAAAGATTAACTTTATTAATGTTATAATAATTATCCAGAACAACATTTTTATACTAGAGTTAGATTCTGTGTGTGTGTGTGTGTGTGTGTGTGTGTGAGAGAGAGAAAGAGAGAATGGAATTTGTGGGAAAATGTGACTCAGTCAGGACATCTCTATTGACACCAAAGTGGCAGAGTTAAGGTTCTTCAGCTTTTCCCTTGGTGTTGAATGATTTGTGAAATTAGAAATAGATTGATCTGGAACATTATATCAACTAGTACTGGCATTATTCCTAATCATATTTATGGTTGATTTTTTTTTATTAATAATAATAATAATAATAATAATATATATATATATATATATATATATATATATATATATATATATATATATATATATATTAATAATAATAAATGGAAAAAAATGTGACACCTTAAAACTACCTTTTAATAAGTTGATCCCTATGTATAATAAGAAAGGTGCAGGCAAGAATAATAGCAATCTCTCTGGCAGCCTCTGTTTACAAGAGATTTTTTAAAATTGCACTGTGGGAACTTCATTTACTCAGGAAAGTATTATTAATATAAAGAAAATATAAACACTGTACATTTTAAGTATCACTTAACATCTAAGACTAAATATGGTTTTTTGTATAATTTTTTTATTATTATTAAATATAATTAATCAATATATTCCTAAATTACAAAGGTATATTTTATGGGTTCAACTAGTAATGATGATAATGATAGTAATAAAAGTTTCCAGTTAAGGAAAGGACTTCATTGGAAAATTAAAAATTAGAATTAACTTCAGGAGGACACAGTACCTCACAGGTAAAAAAAAATCTATTTTCACTACTATTTATCATAGCAATAATGATGCTGAACAATATATTAAAGAAATGCAACCAATGTTACAGATTCACAGAATTATGAGTTTGTCAAAAATAAAAAGAAATTTGAAATCCCCTTACAAACAGAATCTTCAGTCAAGTCATCAGAATAGATTTTTTCATTGAGTAATGTGCATATGTTGGTAATGAATAAAAGAAAAAGAGAGACAAAAGAAAGAATAGAACTAAATAGAAAATAATTAGGAACAGCTGAATATTTTAGAAGCAGAAAGAGATGAAGTAAAAAGCCAGCAAAGAATATCTCAGAAGAACATGAAAAATATTAGAGATCAAACTATCAAGAAGAAAATTAATTAAATACCTGGGCAGTTTTCACTGTGGTCTCTTGAACTAGACAAGAAAGCAACTCAGAAACATGGATTGCGAAACAAGAAAAATGATGACAATGCTCTGCACAAGAGATGATGTTAACAGGTTGTATATTAAGGAGGAGAAAGAGAATTATTCAGTATCAAGTATTGTGTTGATTCCTTGATCAAGGATTTGAATCAAATACAACAGGCAGAAACTGCACAAAAGCAAACAAGGATGAATGAAAATCTAAGTGACAAAATCACAAAGATTCAATAATGGGAAGAAAAGTAATTATAAAAATCAGCTCAGATACTGAGCAGATTCTTGGAACTTATTGTCACTTGGACTCCAGTTACAACTAATGCAAAAGGTCAAGTGGAAATAATATAAGAAACTGAATTCTGAACAAGTATTTTGTACCAGGTTATGTAGATAAAAATTACAAAGTACAATACAAGTGTATTGGTACAAGATGCCAATAATCATGATTTTTGTTCTTTGTAAATTCTCTCAAAATTCATGGTCTTGTGCCAGATTTATTGTGAAAGTAAGGGACAAATTGAATAAGTTCAAAGATTTGCTATCATTCCCCTAAAGAATTACAATGGTTGCAGGGCATATAGAAAAGGAATTAGTATTGTATGTAATCATTTCTTTTTATTAACTTGAGGATAAAATGACACATGGAACCAAGAATATTCACCAGATTGGGATCAAGTGTGAATTTGTCACCATTTTTATTATTTGTGCTTTTATTAATTCAGAAACATGCAATAATATACAAGTGTAATAAGACATTTGATAATATCCAGTAGTAATTCATGATTATAAAATTAATAGAACTAAAAGTCTTGAAATCTGTGTGTACATGTGTTTGTGGGTGTATTTATTTGTATATATTTTTTGTGCATTAACTTCTGTTTATATGAGCCGGTGTTAGTGGCCTTATGTGAGCATGGAGGCAACTTATGGTATAAATACTGAATAGTTTGAACATATATTAAATGACTGAACGCCAAATTTACTTTTACCGAATTACTACTACAACTACTAGATATGCAAGTGATCAATACTACAATGATAAAAATAAACCTTAGCTTTAAAGTTATTTATTCACTATAGTAGCATTTTTATAGTCAGAAGAGTTATAATAATCAATAATGGGAAAAGAAATTTAAAAGATCATAGTGTTTTAAATCCTAAATTATGCACACTCATCAGCTAAATAAACAATGATTTCACCTTTCAAGGTGACTCAAACTAGGAAATCTTTTCAAATGTTTTTTTTTACTTTGCTAAACACTGACATCAATTTTAGTTATATTATTGTAAATATGATGAGTTTGGAAATTTAATACGATCTCTGAATACTCTCTAATACGAGTAACTGAATGAAGTTTAAACCAAGCATTGACTTTTATGAATATAATGTATCTATACAGTCATATGAGTGAAAGGTTGTTAGTATGAAGCAAAGATCATAGAAATATTATATAAAATTAACAGTTTTAAGGCTAATAAACTCTTTGTACATTTATAATTTAATAAAATATTGACAAAGCATTTTATGAAGAAAACAATAGGTAAAGAAGGAAAAAGAAAAAGAATAGAAAACTGTTCAAGAAGTGAAAAGTGGATAGTGGTTGGAAAAGAAAAGTAGAAAGAGGAATTTTGGATAAAAATTAAGGGAAAAGATAGAAAAGGAAAGAAGAGTGATGGTGAGATAAAATTTATGCTGAAAGATTTTAAAAAATAAAACAACAATGAGAAGAAATGAATACTTAGAAAGGAAATTGGAGAAAACTAAAAATATACTTTGTCTTTTTCTACATTTCTTTAAAACAAAAATATACATATCCTCTGACATACCTTGAATGAACCTGGGGATAAGGTTTATTTTTGGAATCATGACTTTGATTTCACTATTGATTTGAAAGTAAATGCAGAAGATAGTAACCAATGCTTCCTAAAAGAAATTTTAGTTGTCAACAAGATTTTATAGAGAAACTCAAATAGTAGAAAGTTTTGGTGCTTTATATAGTCATTTGAAATTGATATATACACAAAGAAATTTTTGAAAGAAAATTGAGAACTTTTTTTACCAGCTTCCATAATGTCTGTCAGATATTTTGGTTAGAATTTGCTAAATAATGTTTATAAGATATTTTATGTAATAAATTTCTATGGCATTATTATTAAACTTGTTTTGGGAGTCAGTCCATCAGTGTTTGTTGCAGAAGTAAACAGATACAAACATGAAGATGATAAGTAGATGTAAGTATATATCTAAAAAAAATAAGCAACTATAGTTGTGTTGCAGATAATTGAAAAATGCACAATATTCATGATGAAAGATTTAAGTAGTTAATAAATGTGTATGATTCAATTCATATGTAATCTCATTATATCAGTATATCAGTATTCATTGGTTACAAATCTTTCTTAGAACAATGCTTTCTCTATACAGCATTTACATAAATATATAAAAAGGAGTGCTGAAAAGTTCTTAAACTAACATATTTCCTAAAGTTTGATCAAACATTAGATTTTTTTCAAATCCCTTCTTGGCTGAGCCAAGAAACTTTCTGCTAACCTTCATAAGTGTGTGTGTGTGTGATAAATCTGGTTCTAAGTACTTTTTGGCATTCTGTCATCTTCAAAATAACTTTTTATGGAATTAACATTAGTTTATAATAAATTACAAAATGTTGCTTTCTCAGTTCCTAATAATTTAAATATTGGGTTATGCAACTAACAATTTAATGAAACAATTTGAAAGAAATTCATAGAATCAAGATATTTCCCTTGATCTCCACCTTAGCACACAATTGCTTTCCAAAGCATTAACAAAGGGATTCTTTATTTAAAACTGGTAAATTCATTAAAAACATTTTCAAATTTATCCTCTTTGGAGATTTTCTTGCCTGTAAGGAAATAGTTTTAAAATACTAATTTATCAGAAAGAGAAGTTAAAATAAAGTTTCTATCTTCAACTGATACCCTCTATTCACCAAAGTATCTGTTTTCAGTTCTATGTCATATCTAATATGCATTGTTTGAAGAAACCACTTCTGCTACACCAAATACCATTCCCACAAGACATATGATGCTGTGTGTGTGACATTTCAAGCTTCTGACTGATAACAAAGTCAGAAGCTTGAAATGTCACACACACAGCAAATTCTAGTGCCGTTGTGCAGGTTTGTTGAAGGCCTCATGGTATATCAAATAAATCATATAATACCTCCATTGGTTCTTCATTTTCTTTACATATTTCTTCGATGATTCTTTTCCTTAATTGGTTCAAATGTCTTTTGTGCGTCCATTTTTTACTTCTTATCATGTACAGCATCTTACCAATTCTTTGCGTTACCACTCCATCTTGCCAAAATTCCTTCCCATTTTTGTAATTTAAAAAAAAAACTTTATCTCCCGGCCTGAAATATTTCATATTCTCCTGATGCGTTTTGTACTGGTAACTCTTTTTTCTTTCCGGCAGCAGCCTATTGAACACAGATCTAATTTTTCTAGCAAACATCAGTTCAGCTGGAGACATCCCTGATATTGCGTTTGGATTTGGGGTTATTCTGTATATACTTAAAAACTGCTGTATATTACCATCATCTGTATTAGTACCATTTGTTTTTTAAGGGCTCTCTTGAACGTATCAACAAACCGTTCAGCCTGTCCATTTGACCTAGGATGGTACGGTGAAGTAGTGATGTGGTCAATTCCCAGAGTCTTACAAAACGTCTTAAATTCACTTCCTGTGAATTGAGTTCCATTGTCTGTGACAATTTTTTCTGGTACTCCAAACCGTGCAAACAGTTCTGTAAGAAAATCTTTTGTTACAGAAGCAGTTAGTCTTTTGCACTTAATGACTTCAGGCCACTTGGAATAGCTATCAAGTAAAAATTACCATTCATGGGTCCAGCATAATCTATGTGGAGTCTGGTCTATGGAACATCTGTTTTTGGCCATGGTGTGTATTTTACTGGCGGTGCTTTCGCTGCCATTTGACACCTTCTACAAGTTTTAACTATCTGTTCAATGTCTTTGTCCATATTTGGCCAATAAACGTAACTCCTCATCAGGGCTTTCATACGTCCAATACCAGGATGCCCCTGATGAAATTCCTTCAAAATCCGCTTTTGTAGTACAACCGGTATCACGACCCTTCCAGCATATAACAGCACTTCATCACATTGAATATGCTGGTGAAGAAGTTTTATACTTTTCTGAAGTTACAACTTCTTTAATTTTTTTAATAAAAATGTCATTTTCTGATTTTAATTTTATTTCATCTAATGTCACCGGTAATTCTTTTACTGTGTTATACATTACTTCCACCAATTCATTTTCTGCTTGTAACGACGCTATCACCGTATCTTCTAGCGGTTCCGAAGACGTTGGGATCAGTCTAGATAAACCATCAGCATGGCTTAATTTTTTAGACGATAAAAATTCCATTTTGAAATTATAATTCAACAAAATGGTTCCCCATCGTTGCAAAAGGTTTGCCGTATGAGTAGGTATACCCTTCTTCGAACCATAGATTGAAAGCAGCGGGCGATGGTCGGTCTGTAATATAAACCTTCTTCCATGTATGTACTTATGGAATTTTTACAAGCATAGATGATAGCTAAGCTTTTTCTTTCTCAATTTGAGAGTACTTCTTTTCTGCGGGTAATAATGTCCTTGATGCATGTGCCACTGGCTTCGTATTGCCGTCTCTGAATTTATGCAAAATTACCGCACCTATTCCGTACTCGCTTGCGTCCGATGCCACTATAATTTCCTGTTTAGGGTCATAAAGTGTTAGTGATAATTCCGACGTCAAAATATTCTTTATTTTGTCAAACGCCTTCTGACACACTTCTGACCTTTCCCACTTCGCTTCTTTTTTAAGCAATTTATTTAATGGAGCCGTAAGGCTGCACAAATTAGGGATATATATCCCGTAATAGTTAGCAAGTCCTAAGAAACGCTTGTAGCGTTACTACATTTTTGGGAGATGGCATGCTTTTGATCGCTTCTGCCCTCGTCGGATCTGGTCTTCTTCCATCAGAGTCTATTATCTGCCCTAAAAACTTAATTTCACTCCTAAAAAATTAACATTTTTCAGCTGCAAGTTTGAATCCATATTCTTCAATTTTTTCAAAAACCTTATTAATATGGTCCAAATGTTCATTTCAATCTTTACTTTTTATCAAAACATCAAGATATGCAATGGCGAAGTCCAACCCTGCCAGCACAGTGTCCATAATTTGCTGAAAAATACTAGGGGATACTTTCAAACCAAAAGGCAAACGGTTAAATTTGTATAAACCCTTGTGTGTATTGATAGTCAACAATTTAGAACATTCTTCGTCCACTTTCACTTGGAGATAGGCATCCGATAAATCCAATTTAGAGAATATTTTTCTTCCACTTAAACTTGCAAAAATGTCTTCTGGTGAAGGCAAAGGATATGTGTGGTCTTTTAAGCAATCATTTAGACCCGTAGAGAAATCGGCACACATCTGAATTTTATTATTCTTTTTCTTAACATATACAACAGGGCAGGCCCACTCTGAAAATTTAATGCGTGAAATAACTCCTAAATTTTCAAGCCGTTCATTTTCTTTGTTAATCTGTTCCACAACACCAAATGGCACATTACTTTTTCGCTTGAAAATAGGTTTTACATTTTCCTTCACTTCAAATTTTGCCTTCGCCTTTTTGCAACATCCAAGACCTTCTGAAAATACTTGTGGAAATTTTATTTTCGGATCTTTCAACAAATTTTCTGTAACCCGATTTTTACATCGAGAAGAAACATTAATTTATTGCAAAAAAGAATTTATAGGAGTTCCCATAAATTAAACAGTATAATCCAATCTGTTCCAAACAAATTTGAAGCATTTTGTAGCACATACACTTTAGACTTTAGTGTCTTACCAACAAAGGAAATATTACAAGAAAATTCACCTTGAAAATGCAATTTTTCTTCCAGAAATCCCAAGGAGCCACTTTTTTTTTCAGTTTTTTTAAGCAAAGGTCTGCCTATTTTAATCCATGTTGCTGTATTAATAATGGAAATATCACTTCCAGTATCTAGCTGTAGTTTAACATTTTTTCCATTAATTTTTACCTGTACGAATTTTCTTTTCTGCCCCTCCTCAATCTCCTGACGTGACAACACAATATTCACCTTATCTTTTTTCGACTTAATTTTTTTTCTTTTGCTTTTACAATGAGTACTTATATGGCCTTTATTGCCACACGAATAGCAATTTTTGTCGCGAAAAAAACATTCACTTTTAAAATGACCACCACCGCATCCAAAGCACGTTGGTTTTTTAACGTTTTTATTAACTATTCCCGTTTTTGGTCGAATAGCATGGACACGGGATATGTCTTTTTCTTCAATTTGTGTATTGTCATGTTTTAAGTTTTCAATTCTTTGACACTCTTCCGTAACCTTCTGCAAAGTGATCTCGGAATCTTGTTCGAGTTTTGCCAATATTCGGGACCTTATGTCCTTATCTTTGCTAGAAGTCAACCCTTGAACGAATATCAAACATTTAAATCGATCAATTGAAAGATCATGTAACATAAAACGTTCACACATTCTGTTAACATTTCCAGCATACGTAACAACATCCTCATCGTCACGCTTTACCATATTCAAACACGAGAAACGAGTATGAAACAAACTAACTCGCTCGCCAAAAATACTAGATAAAGTATTAACAGTTTCTTCGAAAGAAATGTCACTAGTTTTTCTTGGAAGGACAAAAATTGTATACTTATTATTTTCATCTGTACCCAACTTTTGTAAAAGTAAACTCACTTTTTGTTCATCAGTCCAACCTTCACATTTTTTTTTCAAATATTGTTTCAAATCTTCTGAAATACGCAGGAAATGTTATTCCCTCCTTTGGGTTAAATTTGAACTCAGTAATAGAATTAGCAATGAATGACGAATTTACTGGATTCTTAAGTAAAATTGCTTCATATAAAGCCTTTGTGTCATTTCGCTGCTGAACTAGTTGTTCCCGAAACAATTTTTGTTGCTGAATTTGACTTTGCACTAGAGTTTTCGTTAATGCAATCAAATCTTCCATTATGCGTAATAGATTACACAAAACACTTTTCGAAAACAGTCAAAAAAGGGAAAACACGTATATATCCAACAATAAACACAAGTCTTACTTCTTTTTGGCACGTTGAAATCCTATTTCTTCGTGAAGAACAAAGTTCGACGTATTGTTTTTTTTTTTTTCAGAGCGAGAAAAAAAAAATTTATATAGTCCACCTAGAGTTGAAAAATTCTCCACTCAGCGTGATGAACGAATCTCTCGTCGCCACTGTTATGATGTTGATTTGGGGTTAGTAAAGACAAACGCCAAATAACACGTAACAATAAAAAGTGGTTTATTAGGTTGGTAAGAAGGTACAGAAATCGCCTGAGTAGTCTATAACTAGCTCAGCCAAGAACTTCTCCGACAATATTTATTATTGAAATACAATAAATGTGGCACAAGGCCGAAAAGGAGGTTGGGGTAAAAGACGGTCATCACTTGTCTTAGTATAAAACTTAGCTAGCCACAACCACTGACCCTATCATACAAAACAATATTCCTTTCACCAAAACAACACATTTATCCATTCCTTTCTTACTACGTTCACCAAAATGCCTCTTTGACTCAATGAAAATCCTAAATACTCCCCTTATGTACAAGTATTGTCTGGGGGGGCATAAAAACAACAATTTTTTAAAAAGATCCCCTATGAGTATATACAAAATGACAAATATAATTACAAGAAACTAAACAAAATTAGTGTTAGTACTAAAACCCACCACAAACTTTAAATGTGGCAGAAATATCAGTTAACCGGACGAAATCGATGCGGGACTTATGAAAATAAAGGACACACTCATTCCTCCCAAGCATTCACACAGGCACACACTCATTCATACACAACAACAAATACGAAAACACACACACGAAACGAAAGGCGCCCCGCATCCACTAGAGAACTGACATCACTGACCACCTAAACGAGGGAGGGGATGGTGAGCTAAACTAAACGAAGAAAAGTGGGGACAGAAATAAAAGGGACTAATGAGCAGAACACACCCTAGCTAAGTTTACTGAAAAGAAGAAAAACTAAAAACCAAAAAACAAGTCCTAAGCTAACCTAGTTTCGGGATGGGTTGCCTATGTTGAACCCAGGAAAACAATATCCTAATGCCTAACCGGCATCCAAATGCCACTCAAGGTCAGCCCCTTTTACTCGGCACATACGCGCAAGATTCACCCACCTTTTGCCAAATTCTGATGAGGTGAGCCGCCGCCTTTCCGTCCTGATCTTGACTTTAAGCTGATGCTTAAAGAACAAGATCAGTTGGGAAAGAAGTGAACTTCTCGCCCTCATAGAATCCCTTCTGACGCGTCGTCCAAATCACGACTCTCATAACCCCTAGTAAGCAACAGAACACATAGTGTTCAGCCTTCGTCATCTGCGGCACCACATTGCTACAAACAGAACAGGCTTCAAGGACAAAAAACTTTCCCTGCAGCATGCGAACCATGAGGCCTTCAACAAACCTGCATTAACGGCACTACCGCCTTGCACTGAAAGAAGGCGTGACCAATGGTCTCGACTTCCCCTGCACAGCGACGACAGTTTGGATATTTCTCCAAGCCTGCTGAACAAAGTCTCTTGCCGACCCAGAGGGCTTCACGAATCATCAGCCAGGTGAGTGATGCCTCATCGTTATTGAGGCATTTCAACCCAGGCGCCCAAGGCCATATCGAGCGAGCCTCCTGCTTCGTAAGACCGAGCTCGCCAATTAGATCATCTTGTACGGCCCCCCTAACTAACACTTGATATAACCTGGGCGTTGGAGAGACCACCCGAAGCCCGTAAGAGGAGCTTCAGAGCGCGACGACATTCACGATAAAAGGAGCACTCGGCTCGTGGTGTACGGCCGGCCTCTTCTTCGCACGAGTGCACACTTCTCAGGGACGGGAAATGTTTCTGGACGTCTTCTTTCCAAAAGGCACCCTCCTCATCCGACCCGCGACACATTCGGTCTAAAAAGGTAATGCGAAGCATATATTGACGAATCTCAATGCTAGGCATACCCAGACCGCCCTCAGAGGGATGAAGGCAACAGATCTCGCGAGATACCATATGGGCCTTGCCTCTCCACAAGAAAGAGAACAAGGTCCAGACTAATGACATTAGTCGGGCATACGGGAGTGGAAGCACAGAGAGTCGGTACAGGAGGATCGGATAGATGTGTGAAACACATACTTCCGCCCTTCCCTTCAGGGAAAGTCTCCTCAGAGACGACAGATTAACCGCGATCTCGGCCTTCCCTTGTACCTCCGACCAGTTCATTTCCAACTGGAGATCAGGACCGAACCAGACGCCGAGTATCCTGATCGGCCCATCCGTCCAGAGGAAAGGTCCGGGAAGAGAAACTCCCTTCCACGCACCCAACCGCAAGCCCACAGACTTATCGCGGTTGATCTTGGTCCCTGTCACCATCTCATACCCACTGATCTCTTTGCTGACTTCGTCAATCTCGGCTCTGCTCGACACAAGAGCCGAAACGTCGTCAGCATAGGCAGAATACCTGGCTGAGGTGGTTGCAGGGTAATTCCGCGCAGGACCGGATTCGCCTTTAACTTTCGAAGGAATGGTTCCAACGCAAGAACGTAAAGCAAGGGCGAGAGCGGACAACCTTGACGAATGGAGCGAGACAATACGAAAGGCTTCGATCTTACCCAATTCACTTCCACCAGCGCACCGGGGGTCGCATACAAAAGTCGGATCCAGGAGCGAAAGTCCGCTCCGAAACCGGCCGCCGAAAAGACAGCCTCCAGAAACCGATGGTCAACCCTATCGAAGGCCTTGGACTGATCTAAATTGATCAGCGCGGCTTCACTGTCGACTTGTTCTAAGATCAAGCGTACCATATGAAGGTTATCCTGAATAGTCCTACCCTTCACAGCACAAGTCTGTTCGGGGCCAATCAGACGAGACAGGACAAGCTGCAAACGGTTGGCTAAGATCTTCGCCAAAATCTTTAAGTCAGTATTTAACATCGTTAAAGGGCGAAAGTTCCCTAACCCATCCTCACCGTTCTTGTCCTTACGTAGCAACTTGATCACACCCCTGGTGAAGCGTTGAGGTAAAGACCCCTGCTTCATCCAGTGGTTGAAAATCAGTCCCAGCAAAGGAACAAAAACGGGCGACAGCCTCAAGTAAACTTCGTAGGGAAGACCATCTAGTCCCGGAGACTTATCCAGGCCAACCTGCTTCAGCGCTTCCCAGATTTCCGACTCTGTAATGGGACCCTCGCACCTAGCCGCTTCAGCTGCCTCAAGGCAGAGAAAGTCAGCCAAATAGGCGTCGAACTGAGCAGAGCTCATACCGGGCTCCCTGGTGAAAAGATCCTGAAAGTAATCCCGAAAGGCCTCGCATATGCCCGCGTTTGTAGTCACGGTCCGCTTATCCGACAATGTGACGCACGCTATATGTCGCCTAGACGCGTTCCGATTTTCCTCTGCACGCAATTCAGCGGCCTTGTTCGTCGCCTCAGAAGACATTCTTTTTAGCATAGCCCTAACAACCAGAGCTTGATCCTTCTTGATAAGCAAGGAGGACAACTCTGCCTTAGCTATGGCTATATCCCCACTAACACGGGATTTCACGGCCCGATCAACCTTTTCTTCTAAATCCGTTTGCGCCGCTAATCTATCTAGATTGAGTCGACGACTAAAATCGGCAGCAAACGTTCTAATTTTGGATTTTAATTTGCCCCACCAGGCGTTTCCCACAACCGCCCCCGTCAATTCCCTCTGAATCATTAGTAGCAGCTGGTCCCGGAAATCCTGCTCACCAAATAATGAACAGTTAAATTTCCAGTAACCAGCCATTCTAACCTTAGGCTTATCTAGGTTTACACGGACCCGGACAAGCCTATGATCTGTATAAACTATATAGTGGAAACTTGGACACCCTAAGAGCCCTACATCGACTCTCCTAACTAACACTCGGTCCAGGTAGCTCGCAAGCGTGCCAGGAGCCGAGTTGCCACTATTTGTCCAAGTCCATGCTACCTCCTGAGGGTGCTCATTCCGGTACTTATCGACAAGATCAAACCTGCCGATAAAGTCCCGAAATGCCTTCACATCAGGATTGTTAGTACCCGGTTTATGCCCTATACGATCTATATCGGGGTCAAGGACGGCATTCCAATCCCCCGCTAAGACTACCCGACGAGAAGTCGTCAAAAACGGCTCGATCTGCCGAAACAAAGCAGGCCGCTCAGCATGGCTATTGGGCGCATAAACCCCAATGAGACGTAAAGCCTTATCCTTTATAGTAACATCCAGCACACAAAGCCTGCCTGCCTCACTAGCCAAGAGACACCCCTCGAACGACCATCAAAACATGCTGAATAAAGGGCGAACCCCTTAGACAGTATATCCTCACGGTCATGAGAAGAAAACCGGGTCTCTTGCACACAACAAACATTCACCCCGAGGCGCTGAAGGTCACGAGAGAGCCTCGCCCTGCGAGACTCGGACCTCAGGCCCCGCACATTTAAAGTAGCCAACCAGAGAGCCATCGAGAAGTCCGATTAGGGTTGTTTACCTGAATTAAACATGGCCGGGGTAAGGATACCGACAGCCTCTCCCATAGACCCATGGCCCATTTCAGTTTTGATGGAACCGTCTTGAGAGATTCCGCCGATATCCCAGGGGAAAGTTAATTTTAGTGCTCTATACAGGGATGGGTGAACTAAAACGGGGACCCTCCCTGCACAAAGTTTAGACAGCTGTTTTAATTATTCATTTTGCATGTTGGCAATGGGCAAGGCCATTTTGAAGAACGCAATAGCCTCGTCAATCATTGCCCAAATTGGCTTGGCACCAGTTCCTGTCCGTACCACTGTTAATACCCTTTGGGCTTGCGGGAAATTGTAGGGCACTTCCACGTCCAGGTCGGCATATTGCCTAATCGAAAGAAGGTATTTTAAATCCTTAATTCGATTACCATAATCTCGGGCTCTCTCTGCTTGAGCTGATGAAATTCTGCAGATGTCTTCGCCCGAATTAAAGATGAATTTTTTTTCTTTTTGTGTTTGAGAGGGGCTTCGCTCCCGCTTGGACGGGGGAGGAGGCATTTCAGATTTTTTTTTGACGAGGGAAGGGCTAGGTGTATGCCGAGGGGTGTAGGACGAACATTGCTTAACAGGAGAAGGGCTGGGAGTGTGAAGTGGGGTGTAAAATGATCTATGATTATATGGGCTGGGATCTCTGCTGAGAGGACGGGCTTTTGTTGGAGAAGATGGACGGGAAGGTTTGTTTTTGGGAGAAGGTGTGGACCGGGCAGAGGACGAGGAAGTAGTAGGCTTTGTGTTGGATTTTGCCTGGATGTCCAACTTCTTTTTTAATTCTTTTATTTTTTCGAATTTCTCAAATCCCGGGTCGTATTTCTTTTGTTTATCTTGTAGAGAGGCCGGAGCATCGCCCTTGACGTTGCCTGATGGAGTGGGGCTGTTCGTGTCTTTGGTCCTCGGGGCTTCAAGGAACTGAGGACCCGCTGTCCGGAGCTTCCCTCTGACCTTACCAGCTACCAGCCATTCCCCTTCTCCCTTCTCCACAACTGCACTAGCAGCGGGCGAAGGCTCTTTGGGGAATGTGGTCTTTGGTGTTGCACCAACCGGAGGATTAACCGACCCGGTCCCGGAAGCTGGTACGCCCATTACAGGCGAGGCGGATGGTACAGACGCGGTCAGAGGGGGATCTTGGTTAACTGGGGCTTGACTACCAGAGGCCTTTTTCTCTGGGCAGGAGGAGGAGAGATGACCAGTCACTCCACACCTCCAGCATACTGGTCTTCGGCCTGTTACTATGACCGGTAATTTCAAGCCTCCAACCTCCAGACAGTTGGGGATGGAGCTGAAGGCTTTCTCGTTCAACATGATATCAAAGCTCCACCCCACCGCTCAGGCTATCACAGGAGGCGCCCAGAATTTTGCCGTACTGGGAAAAGAACGCCGCGAGATGCTCCCTGATAACCTGAGGAGGGACATCGTATACTGTTACGCTGGTCCTTCTGTGGCCTTCGTACTCCGTACGCAGGATAAGCTCTTTTGTTATGAGCTCACGGCTCGCCGCGGCTACGCAGTCTTCTGTTGTGGGTAACAGTACGTCCCACATGAAAAATTTTGCACCCTTAACTATTCTTAGGGGCTTAAACCCCAACGACTCTAGCATTTTCAACACTGTGTTTTTCGTCGAGCGACAAATTTTGCCTGTATGCTTGTCGACGACGAAAACTGACAATTCGTTTTTCAATTCTCTTCAATTCTTGGGGGTCTTCTACGACAAGGTGAGCGTAACTCTTAGCACGCTCCAAGAACTCCGCAAGATTGATGATACATTTCGGTGGGGACGACCAACATGAGGGCGATTCCCCGGCCTCAGTTTTGTCCTGACAGCCATTTTTGGCTTCCTCGTGTACTTGGGATTTATTGCCATTATTGGCTACCGTAGAATTTTCATTTTTCCCATTCTTGGCTTCCATACTTTTGTTTTCATTTTTCCACGCGATGACATCCTCGCTAGGGGAACTTACATCAAGGGCTGGGTAATCTTTTAAATTGTCTTTATCTGGGGAGTCTTTTTTGGTGGGGTTAAATAAATGTTTCCTTATGGCTTTCCTATAATCCGACAATTTCGTTTTTTTTTTTTATGGCTAAAAAAGAAGGCGCCTTTTTTTTCCTTCTTTTCCATTTTTTTTCCAGAAGGGGAGGGGTAAGGGGAGTGGGAAATAATTAAGGTAAAATTTAAACTAAATAAATAGAATCAAAAATAAAACAAACTCACCCTAAAGTGAGACAACAATAAAATAAAATATGCACACACAAAAATAAAAACAAAAAAATACGATTCACTTATACAAATTTAAAAATACAAAAACAAATATCACCTAAAGGCGAAACAATAAAAGAAAAAACATATATAAAAAACGTAAAAAACTTCGACAAAAGCTGAAGCTAAAAAAAATTCAAAATGGCCGACGTCAACAAAAAATTACCAAACAATAACACAAAGCTCGTTACAAAAATCAAAAATGGCCGACGTCAATAAACAAAAATATATGTAACGAAGACAGACGAAGCTAGACACAAAAATAAAAATGGCCGACCCTAAGCGAGTCGAACCAATAAACAAAAGAAAATAAACAAATAAATTAAAACAAGCAAAAAACACGTAAAAATTAAAAGGATGAAAACAATTAAATAAATGAATTAATAAAAAATTACAGCGAAACACAGAATAACGAACACGAAGAAATTAAAGAAAATGACAATTAACACGAAAAACTAGAATGAAAAAAAAGAGCAAAAATTAAAGGGGTAGAAAGGAGAAGAAAAAACTGTGGAAATTACAGGAGAAAAAACGAAATTCAAAAAGGCAAACTAGATTAAAAAGAAAAACGAGCAAAAATTAAAGGAGTAAAAAATTAAAATCAAATAGGAAAACTAGAATAAACAGAATAAAAGAGTAAAAAATTAAAGGGGGGAGGGTAAAAATGAAATGGAGAGAAAAAAAAAAAAAAAATCAAAAAAACTTTTACAATGAGGTCGCAATTATACAAATAAAATAAACAAACTTTAAACAAAATGCAGTTCAAAAGGGCAACAGGTAGAATCACATAAAAAAGGTCGAGTTGTCAGCAAAAGTCCAAAAAATAACCAGAAAACAGCTAAGAACTTCTCCGACTCTGTCTGTCTTTTGACATGCCGCTATTTAACGTCTTTGCTCGCAGACAAGTTCATCTTCAAGAGGGGTGGTAGGTTTCCGACACAACAGAAGAGAAGATGAAAGAACTATTAGTTAAGGTAGATGTTGAAAGCAAGAAGAAAGGACAATCAATTTTAAGAAACTGGAATGCATGATGGTGAGCAAGAGGGGACAAACCAAAATATGAGTTACACATTAGTGATGTAAAAATTAAACAAGTGCAAAAATTATCTAGTCAGTGTAAAAACAGATCATGGAAAGTGTGACATAGAAATTCAAAGGCACGTATGTAGAGTGAAATATATTTTTCAGAAACTGAATAAAGTACTAAAAGATAAAATAATAACAGAAATGAATGCTGGATGTCCTACATATTGCAGTGAATGACTTGAGACAACTGAGATGTTGCTTTTCTGTTAAGAATTCCAATGACAGTATTTGAAAAACAAGAAAATTTGAAGGAGAATAAGGACTATAAAGAATCTTCTACTAACAATCATGAAGAGAAAATTTGGGGGGGGGCATAATGAGGAACATATAGAAGGCAAAGGAAAACAGTGAGAAATGTACTTAAAATGTTTGAGCAAATGGATGTCAGAATAAGTACAACAAAGACAATGAAGTGTTGGAAAGGAGTAAGAATTACTTAAAAGCAACAAAAGAAAGGAAGTTGGAGTCATGATTGCTCATATCATGAAGGGATATTGCACACACAGAGAGAATAACTTATTGACATCAATGAGTTTTACTTTCAATTTTAAACAATTGGAAATTTTTTTCACACATTATGGCATGGAAATTTTCAGAAAAGTAAATAAGTGTGTTGAGAAAATCTTTCATAAAAGTTACAAGAACTTTCAAGAACCTTTCTGAGTCAGGTTGAAATGTGATTTACTAATAAAGCAGTTAATGAAATGTACAAGAGGTGCTGTAAAGTTGTCAGGCCTGACCACAAAGAGATTAAAAGAAATCTGATATTTGTTCAGATTTGGGGAAGTGTGTCAGGCTTTTCAGTACTGTCTTGTAAAAAGATGTTACATTCTTCCTAAAACTAGATCTTCTGATTCATGCTACACTAATTTCCACCACTGGCTGGATGTGAACACTCCAAAACTGAAGACTGAACTAAAATTCCAACAAACTTTGCATAGGCTCCACACATACCCTCCAATTTTCCTCACACACATAAAGAAAAAATAAGCAATACAATCCAGAATTTTCACCCAATAGCACCCACTCCCGCCTAAAGAAGATAATAAAAACCAGAGCCAATTTAAGCCTAAAAACTGACATAAAAACACATCAACGTCAGCTTCTAGCAGGCGCTAGAAGCTGACGTTGATGTCAGTCCACTGAAGAGATTATCAAACTCTGCCCTGACCCGAAAAGCTTCAACAGCCCTGTCTTTGCCATCTGAAAGAAAAACAGACAAATCCGCTTAGTTACCAATTTCAAGAGGACTCTCAGCAAAGTATTCACAGTGAGACTATCCAATGCCAATGATAGATTCTATTTTCAACAAGATTGTTGAGGGAAACAAATATTTTTCATCCCTTGATCTCCACAACAAGATGACAAGGCTTTTGAAAAAATGAAAAGATGCTTACCGTCACCACCAATCATCTCATTTCCAGATTTCACTCAACCCTTTACACACACCACAGATGCTAATGACATCATGTGTGGTGCCATCCTTATGCATAGCTATTGCTTCCCACACCTTTAGCCCAACAGAACTGAACTGGTCTACTATTGAACTCTAAGCATTCACAATAAAATGGGCCATCTCCAAATTTGACTACTTTCTGTACAGCCAGCCATTCATTATTTTCACTGACCACTGTTCATTGACATACCTCGACCAGCATGAATTCAATAATGTGAAAATTTGACAATGACAGGAAGAAATATCCAGCTATAAATTTGTCCTGGAATTAATGGAGGGTAACTTGAATGTTTGGGCCAACATGCTCAGCAGAGGGCATGGCCTTAAGAAGACCAACCTACCAGCCAATCCGACCACAGCGGGCAAAACATTCAAGAATTCAGAACTCTGATCTTCATATCTATGTCCTGTCATGGTGCCTCAGAGAAATCAAGGATGCACAATTGCTCCCTGTTCCACACAGTCCACAGAACCTCAAACTTCACAAACAGGACACTGACACATATTTTGCCTACAATGCCACCTCAACCATCCCTATAGAGGAGACATCCAATAACATTAACATCACAACTGAATAAGCTTCCAACGATATGCTGGCAAAGATTGTCAAAGCCCTACAAGCATCGTCACTCACCATCATGATTGATCCCAGTGACCTCCATCTATCAAAAACACCTACAATAGTTCTATCTAGAACTGGGGATCTTGAAGTTAAAAGATTCCTGAAATATGCCCAAACTCATCGTACCATACAAGCTCCAAGCCAAATACCTCCACCAGTCTCATGACTGCATCATACACTCTGGTATCACTTGGATGCAAACTATTGGTGGGAGTTCAAAAACTGTGACATTACGGCATATGCCGAATCATGTAATACCTGTGCTGGATGCAAGGAGAATTATGGCAAGCATCCAAACTGGTCCAGCAGACATTACAAATGAGTCAAAAGGTCGTATACACAGACTTTGTCATGATGCCACTCTTAAAGGACTAACACTATATCGTAATGATTTTGGACAGCTTTAGATGTTTTCACAGCCAGACACCATGCGATCAACATGGCTCATGGACTCTACCAATTCTTCCTCCATCACCAGGAGATACTCTCTATTTATCCCACTATGGCACCCACTTCACAAGCAAGGTGTATAAGAATTTCTGAGAGATGACATCAGTCAGGCAGCGCCTTCACTGTCCTTGGCGTCCACAAAGTTTCAGTAACATCGAACAACAACATCAGACATTAAAGAAAGATCTTTATATGCTCTGCGAGGACAGGAACTGTGAATGGACTGATGTCCTTGAATCTGTTGTGTTGTTTCTAAATGCCACTGCAAACAGCACAACTGGCACCTCGCCACATTACATCATCACTGGTCAGCAACCTAACATTGGTTTGCCCAAACTACCCCACATTATCATTGACAACCCTGGTGCTTCCAGCATGCTGATAAATGCTTTGCTGTGACAAGTTCACCAACACATTGCCTTAACAAACAATGAGGCTGACCACAAGATGAGACAAACATCTGAATTGGCTCATCTATAAAGATCCAATAGAGGTCGGAGACAAGGTCTTACTCCACAGACCTCATTCAGCCATAGCCCACATATCACATCTACCTTGGACAAAGTCATCAAGACAAACGATATGGTACTCCAAATTGTAAACTGTCATAGTGAAACTATTTGGGTCCATCATGGTCACATACGTTGCCTTGTACCTCGGCCTTACCACCTTATTTATATGGACTTGTCTTCTCCTCCACAGACTCTCCAAATCACAACCATGTAAACACTAAAGACTACAGATCTAGTGATCTCAGTCCCGGTATTCCAAAGAAGAAATCCCAAAAAGAAAACACATGGTTAGCTACTGAAACATTTAAAAAATTTCATTATGCACTAAAAAATAATAGCATTACCATACAACACACAAACCCATCTGTGAATCAGATTAAGATCTAGGAGAACCATTACATTCTTCCTAAAAACAACTTTTGATTCATGCTACACTAATTTGTAAATGCTTCAAAACCCAAGATGAAAATTCCATCAACTGTGCATAAACTCCACAAATAGCTTCCATTTTTACTCACATACTCAATGAAAAAATGAGCAATACAATCCAGGATTTCCACTCAGCGCTCACTCCCACTTAAAAAAACAAAATAAAAACTGGAGCCGATTTGAGCCTAAGAAAGACATATAAACCCATCAAATGGTCATTTTTGGCAGTTGGATGACATCTTGGCTTGGATTCACAGACTTTGTTGGAAATTGACCTCCCATCTCCAAGAGACAGCTTGCCAAAGGCCATCACCCCAGTAATATCACAACGTATCCTCCCTCTTCTACTGTACACCCCTGCAGATGCTTTTTACAACTCCACTTATCTCCTTTTTTCTACAAGAGACATTTACACCAATTTATCGTGTTTTATTTTATGTTTTAATTGCTTATTTCTTTAAAGTTTAAACTTTCATTGTTTCTTCCTTGTTCTGCCACCATAAACTTAATATAACAAAGAGATGATTCTATAATTTGCCTGTTTCACTCTAGATAACTCATTAACAAGTAAAGTGGTAAATAACCTTTGCAATAATTAACTAATATAAAATACTATGTTAGAATTACTAGTGTTTCAATGCTTTCAATGAGCAACTGATCTATAGTCAAATTGTATTATAATGACAGGTGCCAGTAGATCTGTTTCAACATTTAGTTGATATTTCCTAATATTTGTTTTGTACAGTGTAAGACCATATTGATAAAAGAAGATTGTGTCATGGCAATCTTCCAAGCAGAGGGTGTTTGCGTGACTTAAAAATCAGCATTCAGAATCCTGGTCTTTTATTGGCATGTGATCATTAAATACTGACATTAACAGAAAATATGCAACTATTTCAGCTTGTCAGGCAGACAGGTTCAGCTTTGACATTTGAGTTCTTTAACTTTTTTAAGCATTGCCAAATTTCACTTTAAATCCATATTTTGTTCCACTTAATCTAGGAGAGTGTGTTTTTCATTCCCTCTTAAGACCAATGGTTAAATTTTATAGAATTGAAGTAAAGTTCATTCTGATAGTGAAATTCACTCATCTTTTTCAAGTCTAATATAGGGTTTCACCTAATATTAAATCTGTATCTAGCCTTTACATGAAAATATTTATTCTAGTCCATAACCCAAATAGAAAGATTGAAACATGGTCATTAAATATTAGATGTTACAATAAATAGAATGTGCATTTTTTGTCTTGAGTTCTCTGGTATGATCCATTGGACATTGGGCTAAAGTTTGTAAAAGTAAGAAAAAGTGGAACAAAATGGTATCTTCTTTGGCATCATTAGATATACTTAGCTGCTTATCAACTACAATAATAGAAATCACTTCTAGTGATCAGCCACTAAAAGCAATGATTCACACAGGGAACACAGGAAACTTCCTTAATGCAAGCATTGCGAAAGTAAATTTGTAGAAAATTTACCCGTGCCTACAATCAGCTAGCTATAAGGTCCAGCAATAAACTCTATCAATTTTGCTGAATACCATTTGGTGTAACTAACTAGTTAGCATTCAACAAGTGATAGACCAGATAATATCAAAAGAGAACCTGCAAGACACCTATGCTTACATTGATAATGTAACTATTTGCAAGAAAAATCAAGTGGAACATGACAGAAATCTTAAATTATTCATGGCGGCTGTTAAAAAGTACAAGCTTACACTTGACCAAGACAAATACTATTTTAGTCGTAAAAATATCAAATTACATAATAAGTAAAAACAACATAAAACCTGATCAAGAATGTCTGAATCCATTAGTCAGCCTATCAGTCACCAAAGATTTACCTGATCTGTGCTTTGCATTAGGAATGTTTGTACACTATGCCTATTGGACATCATCTTTTTCAGACAAAATCTACCTTCTAACAACAGTATCAAACTTCCTGTTATCTCCTACAGCAGAGAAAGCATTTAACGAGTTAAAGAGGGGCATAGTGAAAGCAATCATTATGATGCCTGATCATACACTACCTATGGTAGTGGAGGCAGACATCTCAGAATGTATCATAGCTGCCTCTTTAATACAGTTAGGAAGGCAAATAGCCTTTTTCTCCAGAACCCTGTCTAAATCAGAATGTAGGCATTCTGCAATAGAGAAAGAAGCCTATGCTATTATTGAATCACTGAGAAAATGGAGGCATTATTTAATCAAGCAACATATTAAACTAATTACAGACCAAAAATCAGTCTCATCCGTAATTAACCTAAAAACAACAAACAAAATTAAAAATGAGAAGATAGCCAGGGGAAGGATGGGACTCTTGTGTTATTTGTTCAATGTAATGTACAGCTCAGTAAAGAAAATGCAGCTGTGGACACCCTCTCCAGTGTTTGTAGCTCGGCTGCTTGCAAAGAAGAGTTAAAGAAACTACATGGAGAGTTGTGTCACCCAAGTGTTAACATGCATGGTCCACATAACAAAAATCAAAAACCTCACATACTCAGTAGAGGATGCAAAAGAAATTACCAATTCATATAAGACTTGTGCTGAAAATAAACCTAAGTTTTACAGTCCTAACACCAGCAAGGTCATAAAAACCACTCTACTCTATGAGAGAATTACATTGGATTTTAAAGGTCCACTCCTGCAAAAAACTCCTAACAAATATATACTGACAATAATTGATAAATATTAATGGTTTCCTTTCACAATAGCCTGCCCTGATGTATCCTCTACAACAGTCATACAAGCACTTTGCTTAGTTTTTGCCATCTTTGAACTACCTGCATATGTTCATTTAGACAGAGGGGCTTCCTTTATGTCTAAATGTATATGGTGATTCCTACAAGAGCAAAGGGTAGCTGTAAGTAGAACAACCCCATATAACTCTCAAGGTAACGGACAGTGCAAGAGGTATGGAATAATTTGGAAAACTGTTCAACTCCTAACAAATATATACTGACAATAATTGATAAATATTAATGGTTTCCTTTCACAATAGCCTGCCCTGATGTATCCTCTACAACAGTCATACAAGCACTTTGCTTAGTTTTTTGCCATCTTTGAACTACCTGCATATGTTCATTTTTAGACAGAGGGCTTCCTTTATGTCTAAATGTATATGGTGATTCCTACAAGAGCAAAGGGTAGCTGTAAGTAGAACAACCCCATATAACTCTCAAGGTAACGGACAGTGCAAGAGGTATGGAATAATTTGGAAAACTGTTCAACTCCTAACAAATATATACTGACAATAATTGATAAATATTAATGGTTTCCTTTCACAATAGCCTGCCCTGATGTATCCTCTACAACAGTCATACAAGCACTTTGCTTAGTTTTTGCCATCTTTGAACTACCTGCATATGTTCATTTAGACAGAGGGGCTTCATTTATGTCTAAATGTATATGGTGATTCCTACAAGAGCAAAGGGTAGCTGTAAGTAGAACAACCCCATATAACTCTCAAGGTAACGGACAGTGCAAGAGGTATGGAATAATTTGGAAAACTGTTCAACTAGCAAGTGCTGATAAAAGGGCAGCTTTAGAGAATTGGGAACAATTACTCCCAGAGGCCCTGCATGCAATTAGAATGCTGCTATGCATACACAACACTCCATGAATGATTCCTCCCATTTCCTAGAAGAAATTCGACTGGAATATCCCTACCATCTTGGTTCTTGAAACTGGGAGTGATATTACTAAAAAGATATACATGTGAATGAATAAGAATGAACCACTGGTGGATGGAGTGGAGCTTCTAGACACCAACTCTGATGGACAAAAAGACACAGTTTCACTAAGAGACTTGGCTCCAGCAGGGGATGAACCAGGACACACAAGCCTAAGCTAGGCTGTCCTCAGGACACTTCAACTGTCTTTGAAGAAACAGAAACATGGTTTCCTGTTGAAGATTATGAGAAACCCTTGAGCTCTGGTTACTCAAGTGGGGACAAACAGGTTTCACAAAAGAGAGCCCACCCACCTACTGATACTTCAGAGGATGAATGAGCCACTCTTAGAAGATTACGAAAATGCAGCAGGATTAAATCCAGTTCTAACAAGAAAGAGGAAGAACCTCATCATGCTCCTGGCAATCTGCCATGGTCTTGCAAAAGGCAAAGGATGCCTGCTCAATTCAAGGACTTCTTCCCTCTATAAGAATAAGGCAGGGGAGAATGTGGTGTGATCCATTTTAAACCCCCCCCACCGCCATTAATGGATCTGTTGCAGAGTTCATTAAAGCTTACTGTTATGCAAATTCGTATTGTCTCAAACATTTCTACTACAATACCAACTAATAAACCAGCAAATAAAGTGTCTTTATCTGTGGTGAGTCATACAAAATAAATGTTATCTAGCATAATGTATTTGAGCCTTGTAAATCTGCATGTTTTAAAAAAACACCTGTGCTTTGGGTAGACATGATATCCAGGAAAAGATACAGATAAAGAGACTAAAAATGTAAAATGTTGCATGTGAACAAGTAGGAGAATGAATTCTTCAAGCTGTAGATGAGTATGGTTCTGAAAATTGCTTAATTTTGTTTGAATGCAACCCACCATCAAGCATGGCAGATTTTTGGGCTATGGTATAAGGAGTATTGATTGCTTAGTGCATCTGAATTGTGAGTTGAAAAATATCTCTTATGTGAAGAAATAAAGAATTAGGTGTAAACTAGAAAGAAAAGTGAAGAGTCTGAAGATGACATTCATCAATCTTCCAGTTTAAGCAATGAGAAAGAAATCCAATTGAAAGAAATAAAATTGAAGACTAACAACAAAAGAGTGAATAATAAATAACAAGAAAAAGAAATGCTAACCTAGTTAATATTGTTGCAAACCTGTTTTGAAAGAAGGAGATAGAATTTGAATGATAAAATGTCTGCCATAGTAATAGCACAACTAATTAATTTGAACAAAGTGGAAAAAACAATCACAAATGACAGCATTCTCTGAAATTAAATCAAAATGGTGATTACAATTTGTTTAACAATCACTACCCAACCAGGCTTATCTAAATATTCTATAAAGGATGAAGATCATTTGACATTTTACTCTTGTCAAAAACTTAGAATATATACATCTTCAACTGACAGATAAAAAGTAGCAGAAAGACCATAGAAGAGATTGTTGCATGAAATTGTTTGTTTTTGTTTTTTTATTATTGAAAGTGCTTTCAGAATTATTCAGATTCAAATTATTGTATTTCTCAATGCTGTTTCTGGAACACTTCATTAAAATATAAATTATACATAAGGTAAAATAATAAAATTTGTTTTTCATCTGGATTCTAACATTGTTTTCCATGGCAATAATTATGGTTCAGACTTGGGTCAAAAAGCAGAGATAATAATAAATAAATTGAAGACAATTTACATAGTTTCACAGAGCCAAGTCTCTTAGTGAAATTAATAAAACATGTGAATAACTTTTGTCTATTTCTGGCTGTTAAAAATACATATGCAAAATATTCTGAAAAAATTTATAACTTTCAATTACTTAATAATAAAAAAAAAACTTCAAGCAATGAAAGTTAATTCTGTTTCATAAGATGATGCTTAAATATTTGGCAGTAATTTATTGCAAATTTTACATGTCATCTATTAAAAGGGATGTAAAGATATCTTGTATGTTCTGGTAATAGCATAAATTAGATTTATAATAAACATACATGCTCTTATTCAATCATTGAAGGTGTATAAAGGTGTATTTGAAGGATTGGATTTATAAATATTACTTAATCAAATAAGAAATATTATTATAAATGATTTGTTTTTTTAAATATCCTAACTGGTTAAATTTTCCAAGGAACCGGAAATATGAAATCCGCCTGAAAAATGCCACAATTTACAGTGAAATTTTCACCTTTTTCACTGCTGACAATTCTTCTTCGAATTTTCGTTTGTTCTCTTCAAGGTTTGAAATTGTCAATTTCTCTGTTGTTATTTCATGTTGCAATAGATTGAGCTTATCTTGGAGTTGAAAGTTATCCTGAAAAAAGAAGATAGAAATAGAAACAAACCCTGTTCCTTTAAAATGGAGTAATATAACAAGTATTACCAAATGTATTGTTTGGAAGATTGCTATTTGTAACATTTATTGTATGTCTTTGAACTTCTTGCAGAGGTTTACAATATTATATTTTATTATAAATCAAAAGAAATGTGAAAACAAAGTAACAGAATATGAATATTATTCTAATAGATGCAGTAAAAAAAGGCAGTTTGAATGCTAACAAAATATTGCTGGGAACACATTTCCTTACTCTTTCCTAATTAGTATGCACTGTACTTGGCCATTCATGGGCTTGGAATGGCAAATCACAGCGGAGCTCTATTTTTACAGAGAAACAGAGTTTTTGTAGAAACAAGAGAAGAAAATGTGTGAAAATTGTTAATCATGTTCATGACCCAATTTTGGTTATTGATTAATCTTGACCAAAATAACTGATGAGAAGCTACAGTATTTACATTATTCAGACTATTGTTCTCATCTTTGTCGCCATATTTATTACAATGCTTCAGCCGTTGTTTGCTCTGGCCTTCTTCAGATAGTTGGAATGTTGAACTGAACCCTTTATATCACTCACTGGCATAGACTGTTTTAGTTCCATGTGCCATGTTTAATGGATGTCAGTTGTCAGTTATCTCCTGTTAATTCCCCTCTGCAACTTCTCCACTGCCTTAACCGGGTATTGAACTCATACTCTTTGGATCCTGTCACTGGCTCTGACTAATGCCTTTATCCACTGTGCCATGTGTCCTCAAGGTAGTGGAGAACTTCGAGAGTGGAATTAACAGGAGATAACTGACAACTGACATCCATTAAACATAGCACGTGGAACTAGAACAGTCTCTGCTAGTGAGCAAAATAAAGGGTTCAGTTCGATATTCCAACCACCTGAAGAAGGCTGGAGCATACACAGCCGAAATGTTGTAATAAATATGGCAACTAAGATGAGGACAATAGTCTGAATAATGTAAATAGTGTACATAATACCTCATCTCAGAAATATAGACAGATACTGAGAAGCTACAGATATTCAGGGAATATGTTGAGTTTATAATTCATTCAGTTGGATATGAAGAAGTAGGTGCCAAAATATTTAGATGCCAATCAGAAAAAAGATTGAATGGACACCAAGTTGACTTTACGACATTTTCAGCAATCTAAAGGTAATTTTTTAGAATGTTCTGATTCTCTATGACTGAAGAAATTTAAGAACCCAAAGTCAGTAGTATGTTCACAGCTACAGGCTTTTCATATCAAGAAGGGATTTTTAATAACTATCTTTTGAAGGACCAAACAGTCAATGGAGACTATGACATTTCTGTTTCAATTAAAGGAGGCATTGAAAGTAAAACAACAAGTGAGGCTGAAGAAAGGTTTTCTCTTTTTGCAGGACAATACACCTGCTTGCAGGATTGGTAAGTTGAGTGCATAGGCTATCTACCCTGCATACCAGATATTTCTCCATCCATTTCCTGGTATATATTATTTTGGGTCTATTTTAATTTGGCTATCTTCAGAAGGACCAAAAGTTAATGATTAAAAGAAGCATTGAAATAAAATCTGGGAACACATTTCCTTACTCTACAGAAGGTTTTTCTCTTTTTGAAGGACAATGTACCCACTCACAGAGCCATTAACTTAGTAAGGCCAGACTCCTACCTTAGCCAAAGTTTTTTCTCAATTTTGGTCTTTCAGTAACTGACAATAATAGGTATTTTTGTATACTCTTCTTGCAGAGTACAGCTTCTCAATAATTGATATGTGTCCTTATATATATCTTCATGACACTTCTCAAAGCAGAAGACACAATGATGTTTTAAAGTTTATAACTATGATATACTCTCAGCCCCTCCACAATATGAGAATAGATTTGAATTCAAGAGTAAATGAAAATGACTGAATTTGAACTCAGTATACCTATTCCACTTTCCGATCTGAAAACTGTTGCACCTTCAAGACAGGCAATGTGATGGGTCTTTTAAAGAATTTGGTACTTGCATGCATAGTCCATTCACAGTACTCACCAGATTTTACTCTATTTCCTGCTTCCAAACCTTAAATGCAATTTGAAAATTCTTAAATGATTCAGAGGTGAGAGCAGCAGCAGAGAAAAATTATGATAACTGAACATCAGGACTTATTTTTAAAGAGTTAAAGAAAGTTCAAAAACAATGTCATAAATGTGTTGAACATGAAGTAGCATGAATGTTCATGGCTCTAAGACGTCCCTTCTTGGCAGGGCTGAGAACATAACAATACCCCATTTTAGATATTGTTATAGGAATTAGAAAGGAAACCTAAACAAATGAATGTTCTTGATTTGTTGTTAATATTATCCAGATTTCAATATTAAAGATAAATATACAACCCCAAAATAGTTTTATGAAAATAATACAAACCTGATTGAGTGAATCTTTATCATTTTTTAGTTGTTTGTTTCTAATTTCTGTTTCTTTTAGTTGATGATGCAAAGTATCTTTCTGAAGACTGAGGTTAAGAACATGTGATTTTTCCTTTGACAATGACTGTTCACATTGTTCCAGATGCTCTTTAATAAGATTCTTTTCCTGCAAAAATATAAATGAATTTAATGTATGACAATTTTCTCAGTTAATTTCAAAATAAGATATGTTTTGTCTTGTTATTTACTTAAAATATGATGATTAATCATTCTTGTAAAAACAAGAATCCCTCACACTATGTAACAAATGTGTTTCATAATGCTTTCATAATTGTACAAATCAAGAAATATATTAAGCAGGATTCATATCTAAAATTAAGCTCATCTGATTGAAAGTAATATATACGTTAGGATAAAATTAAAAGATGATAAATATAACAAAATCTAATTAATCCTGAATTTTTATAATTTTATGACTCTTCCTTTTTCTTCTGCATGGAAAAATTATCCAAGAAGTATTCTTGACTTTCCTTTTCTTATCTTTTGCCTGAAGTTTTTGCTAGCACAAAATTACATTTGAACATTTATGATGCATTCAACATTTGCTTTGTTATTCCATATTATATGCAGTGACACTTGCACTAAGCAATTTTTGAGTTCTTGTAAGAAGAAATCTTTCTTGGAAACTTCACTTTTGCTTACATTTCATTCTAATTGAGTTACTTTTTGTTGACTTTTGTAATTCATAAAATTTAAGTGACATTTTTTTGTAGTCTATAGAATTGAATAGTATTATCACATTTTGGTTGTAGAGATTATACACAAAAGATTATAGGTAAATGCTGATATTCATCTGAAAAAATATTTTCTTATATTGATTTTCCAGCAAGGAAAGAAAAAAGTTCATTATTATCATCAGGAAAGGAATGCATCATACTTTTATTTGGTTGCAAAAGGAAAAAACAATGATTAAAATTTTAACGTGTATTGATTGATTTTCAGAATATATACATAATATGCAATGCTAGCATACATAGTTGTGTGAAAAGCACTTATCTGGTGTGGATTTACCAGTATAAGTTCACAAGGTATGCACAGTTGGTAGCACAAGTGGTGTGACCTTGGCGGGGTTGATCTGTGGTAAGGCGTGTTTGGTGAATAGGTTAACCTTGTCATATTGGTGATGATGAGAAAGGCCTGCAGTGTAATAGTGAAGCTTGATTGAGTGGATTGGATTCTGTGTTGGATTCTGGTTGAATGAGAGATCAATCCAAAATGGTAATAACCAGCCTGTGAGGCAGTGTGAAAGAATAACAAAATTGTTGATATGTAGTTCTTTAGTTGCTGTTGGTAAGGGAAGCAATTAGGTGTAAGGATGTAGTTGGTAATGTCAGCAGTTGACGGATTTGTTGGGTCAGCTGACCAAGGTCATGGTGGTTGACTGAATTTATGGTGTTATGATGAGAGAGGCTTGGGGTGGATTAGTGAAGCCAGAAATCTGACTTTGCTGATACAGGGAGTGTGAGTGTGAAGAGTCAGGTAAAGTCATGAATCTGACTTTGCTGATACAGAGAGTGTGAATGGAAAGTCTATGCACTTGGAGTGGGTAATTAGAGGAGTGTAAGTCTTGGGTAGATATATGTGTTGGGTTGGTTGACTGATATCACAGTGATGACATTGAGAGCCTGATGGTGTCAACAGTTGGCCTGTTAGTCCAGGTTCTGTGTGTGAAGAGTTGGATCAAGTCAGGAATCTTTTTGCCATTACAGGGGATTGACTGAGAGGGTCAGTCATGGTGGTGACAACAAGAACCTGCTGGTGTTGACAGCTGGCCTGTTAGCTGGGTTCTGTATCAGTTGTTTATGAGGGATTTTTTTATATGTAAATCTGTTGGCTCCCTGGCTCATCTTTTTTTTTCTTATTTTTTTGTGGCAACATTTGTTATTGGCTATTGTATGTTAAATTTTTGTGGGGATTTGTTTATAGACTGATGTAATGCTTGGAGACCCTGTGCAAAAGAAAACATTTTTATTTTGGGTTTTGCTTTCTTAGCATTCAAATCTGGTTGACATGTATTGTGAATCAGACAGAGATCTAATTTGTGGCAGAATATAACAAGAGTAAAAGTATTTTATATCAGAATAATATCACAAGAAGATTAATTTTTAACTTACATCTGTCAGATTTTTCCATCCATTTGCTAAGTATTTATTCTCTTTTTGAAATAACTGTGCCTGTTCAGTTTCCTCAATTAATAGTTTCTCAGTTTGTTCCAAGTTTATCTGTAAATCTTGTTTTTCCTGCATATATAAAGTATCTAATTCATTATTAGTCATCCTTTGTTTTTGTTAAATTTTAAAAAAACAATTTTCAAAAGAGGAGTTGTTAAAATCAAATTTTAATGACTTTATTGAAAATAAGAAATTTGATATTTGGTGTTCACATACAATTAAATAATAATGTTTACATTGATATTTTAAACATAAATAATTGTAACTCCTTATTTTTCTCTGATATTTTCATGATTATACACTGTTTTATTTATCCTATATATATTTATTCTAAGTTATTATAATTACAATATTTTAGCTGTTGTCACTTCTAAACATTTTAAAGTCTATGCTTGTGCCATTTAATTGAGCCTTGTAATGATCCTTGTCACTTTCACTAAACCAGAGTGTATATGACTTTTTGCATTATTTGATCCAGTATTTGGTCACCATGTAACTAGATCTGCTTAAACAACATTTTTACCCACTAGGACAATTCAGTGGTAGAAATTCCAGGAAAATTGCCGACTATGACAGAGTACAAAGAGTACAACAACCAAAATATTGTGACTACAACTCCAAGTAATTCAATGTATAATAACAGTAAGTATAATTGTTGTTTGTAAAGTCCTAATTTGCATAATGGTTAGATTTAAAATTACAAATATATTTCACTGAGTAAAATGTGCCATGATTATGACCACCACTTGATTAAGTGCATTGTTAAATGATAAGGTATATGATATGATTCTAGAGTAATTGCATGAATGACAATTATTCAGTTTTGGGACACAGAAAAACAAAAGCAGAAAAAACAATGAGAAGTCAAATGTAACAAAAACATGAATATTGAAGGCTGGATCATATTTTTATTTGTAGAACATGACAACAATCAAGCTATTTGCAGGGGCATAAAATTAGAATTAGTCTGACAGAAGGACTATAAAAATTTATGTGAAAAAAATATGACCCTCTGATTCTTTCCTCTATTTAGAGCAGGGATTCTCAACCAGTGGAAAATTTTAGGGGCAGGAGGAAAAAATATTTTACTTTTTCTTGTTTTCTTTATTTACAGAATTTTGTGTATTGATTACAATACACTGGCTGGCAATATAATGAACTTTTTGTTTACTGAAATATGTTTCAGTTTATTTATTTAATAATTAGTTATGAATCAAAACAGATTACTGCACATGTATTCAAGTTTAAAAATCTGTCAACATTTTCTATTAATATTAAATTTGTAAATCTAATAAAATAATCCATGTAAATATATATGTACTAATAGAAATATATATGTACTAATGGAAAAGAATGAGGATTTTCAATAATATATGAATATTATTTGGAATGCACCTTTTGAGTTGGACAATCTTGGAAAGTGGGGGAATGACATTTTGACTTATATTGAAAAGGGTGTATTGGGTAAAAAAGGTTGAGAATCACTGATTAAGAGCAAAGATATTTCCAACCAATGTTCAGATGGGACTTTTGATATTTGCTTCTGTGCTGAATTGAGGCAAACAATATCTGGTTCAGGATTAAAAAAAATGTACTGGAAAAAAGAACTCTTCAAGACTCTTTTCAATTAATCAGGACAGAATTTGAAACCAGAAACAGTTCTGAAAAGTAGCATATTGAGCTGCTTAGAGCACATGTGCTCTGGCCAAGTCACTAGGTTGTGAGATACCAATAAGCCATAAAGAACCCTGTGACAACATCCCAAAATCCAAAACCAGATAATTTAATTACAATCTTTATCAAGGACATTTATAATTTCAATTCCACTTTCCTATAAATATTTTTTCTATCTAACAATTTCTTTAGGCACCCAAAAGAATAATTTGTTGCAGACCTCACCACTCATCTTCCTTTTCACATTATTAGATAAGGTGGCTGATGATTAAGACAGGTACACCTGCATATTTTGTTACTTTTTATTTGTCAGGTTTCTCTCCAGTCAATTTTTAAGTGATTCAACAACAAACTAGTAATTTATATTCAATAAGTAAACAAGAAAATGTATTGTGTCATTCTTGTGATTACATTGATAAATAAGAGTTTGTCATCACAATTTTAATGAACAGGAGAATCATAAAGAGTTTTTATTTATTGAAAGAGAAACTATCCTGATATTTATGAATTTTGAAATTCTGAGCCCAAATTATAAAATATAACCACAAAAACAATAATTATAGAGTAATTATTTACAAAAAGTAATTGTTTGAAAAGAAAATATTCAGATAGGATTAAAATTACATTTTTAGTTTTAACAAAATAGTTGATCCAAATTTGTTAACTAATGTTCAAATATTATTTTTAAAAGCAGCATGACAAACATTAATGATCTAAGAAAATTCTTGAATAGTGGATATTGTCTTGCTTATCTTCAACACTGACTGTAGAATAAGTATGTGTAAGTTAAACTACTTAAATAAGAAAGAAATTACTGAATAAAATGTACAGAAATTGAAAAATGATAATTTCAAGAGAAAATATCAAAATATTTGCATAAGATTATGTCTTAAATACTAATAATGTAAATATTATACTGAATTTTAATAATATTAAATTCATAATTTTAGTAATATTGAAATTAGATATTTTTAGTAGTAATATTTAAACTAAATATAATGAAACCTCTTTATATAATTAAAAACCACTATCATGGAAATTTAGTTTAAGAAATTGAAAATATTTGGCTAAAGATGTTAATGATAATTGAGGTATTTCCTTGATTGTATAAGATTAAAAATACTTGCCTCTTGCAATTTTGAGATATCTTCATTAAGGCTTTTGTTTTGTTCTTCTAATAATAAACAACGTTGTTTGAGTAAACGAAGTGATTCTTTGTAAATATCAATCTCAGTTTTACCAGCTCCATTTTCCTGCAAGATTCAACAATTGATGTAAATACAGCTTAAAATTTATCAAAATTACATTTATCCAATTTAAAGTATCTAATCAATGTCTAAAATGAAATTCCATACAGTTTTCAATATTTGCTTATGTATATTTTTCATATCCTGTTTTGTTACTTTACTTAGGCAAGCTTAAACAGGAAGTATTAGGTTGGAAAATGAAATTAGACATACCAAGTACACATTCTCTGAGTTCATGCTATAGCTTGTAGAATAGGTATGAATTCTGTACATACATTGTCCAATTACAAATCATCTTAAGCATGAAATGATTGTAAATAGGGGAAATACTCAATGATTCAGGCTGCTTGTAATCATTTTTTTTATTATAAGTTGATCTGTAAAGTTTATAATTATACTCCATGTAGAAATGTTTCAACATTTCTGCTACTATCAGAGAGGGGTATGACTACGGAGTGCATGGTCCAAATGGCCTTTTCCCTTGCTTGATTCTAAGGATCCAGTAAAGAAGATAATTTTCCCTTTCAGCCATTGGTGTTTTTTTAATTACTATTTAATTTTTTTTCAGTTACTCGTACAGAAAACTAAATAATAATAATAATAATAACATGAATAAAATTTATCCTCCTAACATGGATTTTAATTACACCATACTTTTTTTAAGAGATAGCTATGCAAGCAAAGCTAGTAACAGAACTGACAATGACTTTTCTTAAGGCAGAGAAAGTAGTTTTATTTTGTTATTGGTGTGATTTTATGATAACCAGGTTAAATTAATGTTATATCCATTTCTCTCACTGCACACTCCTGACAGCAGTTGTTATAATGAGCATTTGGTAGCAAAGGAAAGGAACAAACAAGGATTAAAATTTCAACAGCATGTATTCGTCAAAATTCAGAATATATACATCATTGTTTGAAATTTGGCAAAAATTGTTCATGTATGGTTCTACAGTTGCTGTTGGTAAGGAAAGTGATTCAGTATAAGGGCATTGTCAGTAGGACCAGGAGTTGACTGATTTCTTAGGTTGGTTGGCTGAGGTCACTGTTGAGGTCAGAAGATAGGTCTGGAGTGGATTATCTGTTGGTAGAGTTTGACATACACTTTTCTCCATGGTTGAAATCAACACCTGTGAGGTGTTTGATGGGCTGGCACTCGTGTGATGCTGAAATGTTGAAGCTGAATTGCTTGGTAAGGTGGGTTGGTTGATTGAAGTCATGATGGTGGGTTGATTCGTTGTGAGGCATGTTGGTTACTGAGGTTATGGCAATAGCAATGAGAGAAGCCAGGAGTGGATAGTGAAAGTTGATCGAGCGGAATGTTTCTGTTGGATTCAGGTTGAATGTGGTGTCAACAAGGGAGGCCTGGAGTAGATAGTGATAGTTGAGCTGTTAGAAATCACAGTGATGACAAGAGAGGTGAACATGTTGACAGGTGACCTTTTTAGTCTGATACTGTGTTGGTCATTATGAGGGGCTTTCTTTTAAGTAAATCTTGTGGTCCCCAGGGTCATCTTTTTTTCAGTAGGAATATTAGTGATTGTCTATTGTATTTTATTGTGGGGATTTGTTTTGTGAATCAGATGTGATGCTCAAAGCAGCTGTGCAGAAATCAACTTTTTTTTATTTTGTGTTTTGCTTTCCTAGCATTCATATCTGGCCAACGTGTAGTGTAAATCAGAAAGAGATCTAATTGCAGCAGAGTATAACATTAATAACTATGTTCTCAAATAATTTCCTACCAGCCTCAATGCAAGTGAACTTTGGTGTTTCTGTCATTATTTGTGATTCATATATCAGTTATAACTTCTTTGTCTTCTGTTTACATATCAAACGATATAACAACAGAAAGAAGTGATGAATTTGACAATTCAAATTTAGGTTAATAGCATTGGTATTGAGAGGAATTAAATACCTGTTTGAATTTAAGAATTTTAGTACACTTTTACTCTTATTAGGAAATTAGTTGATTTGATTGTGTTACTTACCCTGAGAAGTTTGTAATTTTCTTCTTCCAATATTTTGATTGTTTTGGATGAGTGTTCCAAGAGTTTTAATTTCTTCTCACCTTCACTATTACAGAGTTTATGTTGGGATTGTAATGTCTTTAGCTGTGCATGGAGATTCTCAATCCTTTAAAAATTAGGAAACAATTATAAAAATTCTGTTGTAAACAAATAACTTCAGAATTTTGTATTTTCATAAGTTTACAAAGGCACTAAAAACTTGTTCTATGTTTCATTCTAGTAAAGAAATAGGAAAGATAAAATTAAACATTTTAGCCTTTATAGATGTTATAAGGTACACAAAAAGTAACAATAATGAAAGAAGAATATAATTTTTCTTTTAAATGTTTTTATAAAAGATTTTTATTCTTAAGTACTTAAAATAGGGATAAACATTTCAATGTAAGCACAGTCCATTAAATTTGAGATTTGTTGATCAAATATTGATATCTTACAATTTGATTAAAATTTCTTTAATGTAATAATGATAATTATTATAATACTAGCATGGTATCTGTCAAAAATATATGGTCAATACTTCTGATTTGGATCAGATTATCTGTATAATATGCTGACTAAGTGTTCATTTTATGGTCATCTGTGGAGGATCAGAGTGTACAAGGGTGGGCTGAAAAGTTCATAAGTTGACTATGAAGGAGTGATACTGTCAAATCTTGCATGTATTAATTTCAACTCTTCTTATTAGTAATTGTATTGTTTCTTTCCAGCTAAACTAAAAAAAGACTGCTTCAAAAAAAGTCATCAACAGTCATCATTACTGTAATACTGGTTCCCAGTGTTTTTTCATGTTGAAGAACAGATGATAATAAATCAGGAGAATAAGGAGGTTGATCAACCAGTTCAAAGCCACAGTCACACACAGCAACCCTTGAAACCAAAAAGCATTTTCTGGATTGTGCTGGAGTATTGTCCTGATGAAACAAATCACCTTTCATCAGTTCTCCTAGGTGTCTGGTGTTGATAGACTGTCATAACAGTCTCAGCAAGTTGGCATTGATGGTGTGACCCTTTTGAAGATAGTCAATAAACACAATGCCTTTTACATCCCAAAAAACTGAGGCCACTATCTTCCCTGCAGAAGAAACAGCCTTGGCTTTCTTTGGAGCAGGTGAGTAGGGCTGTTTCCACTGTATGGATTGTCTCTTTGTCTCTGGATCAAAGTGATGATCCCAACACTCATCCTGAGTGAGTAAATGTTCAAGGAAAGCAGCTGGATCTACCTCAAACAATGTCAAATGTTTCTGTCATGTGATCAGCCTGGTGCACATTTGCTCACATGTCAGATGTGGTATCCATCAAACAGAAAGTGGATTGTGCTAAATATTCTCAATTCTCTCACAGGATATGCTAATAGCATTGGCTATTTGATTTATAGTCAAGAAGAGTTGAAATTAATGCATGCAAGATTTCACAGCTCTACATGACTCCTTCACAGTCAACCTATGAACAGTTCCACCCACCCTTGTAGGATCTGTGCACTCTGTTACACACACATTGTTTTTGTTATGCAGATTATTTTTCTTGCATTATTTTATGTATTTTCAGATGCTTTATTCTCATCATGAAGATGGCTAGATTCTTCGTTTGGTAGTTCCATTTTTCAAGATGTTGATCTTTACTGTGGTTATGTTTTTAAATCAGAGTTTCATTTTTAGACATCCATCAATAGAAATCCAACACATATTTGATTTTTAATTGAAATACACCATCCCCATCTGTATTTAGGAAAAAAGAGCTTGTTATTTCCAACATTGAACAAATGTTATCCCAACACCCAATAACAAAAAATGGCTCATATAATATAAAGACTTGCTAATAGAAAGAGACCAACAATAAAGTTACAATGAACAAACTTTAGAGAAGACAAGTGACTGAGAAATTGTAATGAATTTTTGGATAGTATAACATTCTGTTTTTGTTTTAAATATTATAAATAAAATTTGCTTTCATAATATAATTTAAATTCTTGTTTGTCTTTATATTAAATAATCTTCTAACAAAGAATTTTCTCTTCTTTCTTTGTTTATCTTATAAATTTAGGAAGTGTATGAGCATATATTTTTGAGAAATAGGAATTTTAGTAATAATGATACATAGTTTTATAATCAGTTTTGAAGAAAACATTTTTGTTATTCAAAATAGTTCTTTCAGAATACATAAAAATTACATTGCATAGGTATAACAAGATGTTCTGTAAAAGATTATATTTTATATTAATCTTTTATAGAATGTTTTAATTTGATTTACTTGAAGAAAAATATAATTTTTAAGTGCTATTTTGGGTTTTGTCATTAAACCACTTACACCATTGCCTCAACGATAATATACTCACCTTGTTTGCATTTCTTGTCTGAGATGTTTATTTTCTTTCTGCAGTTTGCTTTTTTCCTGCTTTGTCTTTTCCAGTTCAGTGAGCCGCTTTTTGTAATCCTACATAAGATAATATTCTTCAGAGTATTAAGGAAAAAGTTATACATTGCATAATTTAGAGTTTGGTATGAAATGACCACTTTGTATAGTTTACAATTGAGTTCCTGTAACAAATTTATTTTGAAGTAAAATGAAGGCAATACTCAAAGAAATAAATATCCTTTTTAAATTGACTTCAGAAAGACAAATCAAAATGTGTTTTTTGTGGATCAAGTTCTACTTTTGTTTTATTTGTTGCTATTTATGGAGTATTTTCAGAATTGGAACAACCACTGACCAGTAAAAGTAACTGTTTTGTCATATAATTAGATAAAATGCATGTATATATGTATACATTTCTCAGGGGCTTGTACTGCTTTTGGACTAACCATTAGTCTGAAAAAGACAAAAGTCATGTACATGACTCTGCCTGGGCTGCCTTACATAAAGCCCAACATTCTTGTTAATGGATCCAGGCTAGAAGTATGTATACTTAGGCAGTGCACTCTCTAAGGATGGCTCACTGGATGTGGAAGTGAATTACCACATTTGAATGAGCAAGACAAACATTCAGAAAACTTGAAAATAGACTATGGTCTGATCATAACATTTCCATAAGACAGGGCATATATGGAGGATGAGAGAATTACCCAAAATACTTTCCTATGGTGAGAGCTGGTACAAGGTAACTGACCAGTATTCCAACACAAGCGTGCCATTAGGAAGGGAGAATCTGTCCTAGAGCTATTAAGATACCAACACATAGTATTTATGGAAAAGTCACCCTCTTTTAGCTAGTCATATAAGATCACACCAGAGAAGTCAGGTGCAAACTCCTGTGAATGTAACTCTACCAGAAAGACTGAGTTTTGTGACAAGGTTTGTAAGTCTGTTGTGGGACTCAAATGTCACATGACTGTACACAATGACAGGAAAGTTTCCAACACAGGTAACAGAGACAAACTTTATGTTTGCCATGTGTGTAAAAGAGGTTGTAAAAGTGAAGCTGGTATTAAGAATCACTTATGGGCCCATAACTGATCATTAGCTCAAGTATAAATAATGGAAATGATGGAAATTTTCTGAATGAAAAACACAAAAAAGCTACCAAGTGAAGAGATGATATAAAAGGCAAAATTGAAGCAAAATGTTTTTGTTTTCATAGTTACATTAAATCCAAAATTTAAAAAGAGAAAGATGCTTTTGTGTTGTGCAAACCTCTTTCTGGCTAATGTCAACTTCCTTTATTAAGAGTTTTTTTTTAATTTTTTTTTTTTAAAAGGAAGTTAACATGATCTTTATTTTGTACATATATACGTACATAAGATATTACGTTTGTACATAATATCTTACATTAATTCCACACCTCCGAGTTTCATGCAGGAATAATTTTCAAGTGCTGGAATTATTATATTTGTTTTTATTTATGTTTGGGTTGACACTTTTTTTTTTTTAATTTTCTGCTTCATGTGAGATATATTATTGTTGGGGTGGAATATTATTGGAATTAAAATATTTAAATAAATTGTAGTTTAATTTTGAATTTGAATTTGAGCTCAGATAAACATTTAATATTGAAAATAAAGTTGGAAATAAGAAAAATAAATTCTAAATTAGTGAGACACTGGTTTTCCAATGCCTCCAACACCCATTTTTTGTTTACTTAGATTTTCAAAACCTTTTTAAAATGTTAAAATAAAATCATGCTTGGTAATGGTTAAAAGTATAGCCAAAAGCACTTGGAATTACAGGACATTTGAACAGTTTCTACACACTCTGTGTTCCAGAAAAGAAAACATTTTTTTGAGCAAAAAAGAAAAAATTAAATAAAAAGCTTAATCTCAGTGTCTTGTCTTCAATGAAACATGTATAAATGAAGGATTGCTGCCTAAATACACAATACTTTAAAAATTAGGATATCAGTTGATTTTGCTACCTGGGTTTCAACCTTACGGTATCCTCAGGTGATTTTATCAATTGACCTCCCAACACATTATTTTTAAAAAAAAACAATGAATGCTATATTATTTTTAAAAATAAATAAACAAATGCATGGCATTGGATGTGATGGAAAGGGAGGAAGAGGATGTGAAGAAGGAAAAGGAAGAAGGTGGAGGGGGTGAAAAGCAAGGGTATTATAAATGTATTGGTTTGGTGGGAGAGTAATAGAAGTGTACATACTTTTTGAATCAGCCTCATATGAGCTTAAGAGGAATTTTCTTGAATGAATGCAATGGTTCATGACATTCGATCATTTGGAAATGTCATTATTGCTAAGGTTCAAAAGGTTTTTGAACCAGAGATCAGAAGCTTTTTTCCCCATCCAATTTTAAAAGTTAAAAGCTCTACATGTTATTTTGTATGTTTATTTATTTTCACACATGCATTGAGCACTTTTTAATACTACTCTCCCCTGGTCCAATTCAACCCTAACCATTAACCTTTTTTTTATTATTTAATAATCAAACAAATCCCGTCAGGAATACTCTCTTCATATTACTAGAATCCACTTGGAAAATAACAATGGATTTTTTACTTTATATCAATACTTTCCCCATTCTGTACAGATATTAAACTATGCCAAAAGTGCCGAGGAGTAACACATTGATCTTTAGCAGAAGTGCTGATCCATATATAAACAAACCTGTCAGGTTTTGGGTCTAGTGATAATACTGATAATAACAAAGAAGCTGCTAACAAATATACAACACTGAAAAATTAATGAAGCTGAAGCATCATTCTTTTGTTTTAATATAATTTTTTTTCACATTTTTTTCTTTTTTATTGATAAGAACTTTAATCAAATATATTACTTTTGGATATTTACTTTAATTAATTTTTATTATGTATTTTTTCTACAAAAGAACAAACTATCTCCTGTATAATGGTTATTTCATGCCAAATAATAAAAAAAACATTTCTGCTATTCCCAAATAGCTCATGGTATAATGGTTAATACAATTGCAATAGGACTTAAAATTAGTGATTTTTGTCCACAAGTTTATTTGTCATGATTAGCATGAGAAGGATTTATTATAATTAAGATTAATTGTATAATTGCCAGCATTATTAAAAATTCTATTAATTTAAATTGGAAAAATACTTTTCACTTAAAAGTTATTATGTATTTTATCAAAGTAAGAATATATTTTTAACTGTATCAATAGTGGGACATTACAAATTTTTCAAGTGTAGAGAAAAACTTATTCTGCACAGTTATGAATAATCTATACAATAGGCAAAAGAAAGTGAAATGTGTTCAATTAATCATTTTTGTAAAATCGAACAGAAAGAAGGTAAACAACAATGACAACATTGTTATAACTACTTATCACTTTATTTATGCATTAAAATATATTTGTAATAACTACATATATGACAAAATGGAAATAGCTTTTTTATGACACGTTTCATCCTTTAGGATTTCATTGAACTAAATTTGTTATGTCTGATGAAGTCTTAAAGGACAAAATGTGTCACAAGTAAACTTTTTCCACTTTGTCATACATTTTTCTCCAATATTGTTTTTGATATATAAAAATATATATTGTTATCGCAATAACTAAATAGAAAAAAGTAATACTGTTGGGTTATATAAAAACTATATAACTTTAATTTACAAATATTTTTTTACTTTATTTTGTTGTTGTTGTTTCTTTTTGTTTTTGCTTAATTCAGCAATTTTAAGTTTTGATTTCTGAACTAAAGCAAAAATGAACTGAATGTTCTGGCTGGGAAGCATTAAGTGCATTAGAATCTCAGGTCTTCGTATCATGCATGAATCTTCTACATGGTTGGTTTTTGATTGGCTTTAAGAATATAAAAACCATTAATGAAAAAGTAGCAGGGGTTTCAATAATTCTATTTCTTTCAAATTTTCTAAAAATTTTCCAACATGATTAAATCCTAGAACTCAATTTTTCTGTTTTTATTTTTGTTTTTCTCCAAGAAGATTTCAGGAAGAAGGTGAAATGTTATAGCACAAATATTCCAGCTGTTCCTGATCACCAATTTAAGGATAGAATGCTCAATATTTTAAGACATTTAAGCATTTGTTATAAAAGTTTGTCACCTGAAAGAGATTTTTGCTGATCGCTTGCATTTTAAATATAAAATGTTCTGATCCATTCTGTGAGAGTTCCTGCCAATTATCAATTACACTGAATGCGCATCACTCAGATAATTTGGTACACTCAGCATGATATTTAGTTATGTATAATTTGACATGGAGGATGTGAAGTCTGCTTGCAACTCAAAACTGGAAACAGCAGTTGGTATCTATTTTCTGTTATAATCAAGGATACAATGCTGCTGTCTTGACAAATAGGAATGACATTTAAAGCTAATTATTTTGTTAATCAAGCCCAAAATTTATCAACTGAATCATATAAATGATTGTACAAATTTTAGTAGATATTTCAGTAAATAACTGGTAACATTAATTTCTATGACAAATATCACTATCTTTCTTTTCAAATTTTATTCAGGTTATTGCATTTTCTTTTCACATACTTGAGGTTGTTAACACAATGTGTTGGCCAATGTATTTTTCAGGCTTTGACAAGTGTATAACTGTAAAAAAAAAAGAAACCTAAAAACATCTTTTTACAGAAAAATGGAAATAGAAAAAAAAGGTGGCTATTAATATGGATCAGTCCATTTCAGTAGTCCTAGGTACACAGACAAAGGGTCTTTGATCTTTTGTTTTGCTTATCCAAGTATTTGTTTTCAGAAATGAAGATTGACCTGTCCTTAAGAATGTTGGTGTTAATGTTAATAAGGTGTTAAGGAGATGATAAGTAGGCAATACTTTTCAAGGGATTTAAGAAATAATTTTATTTATTAAACTTAACCTTGATCAAATTCTTTCTATGATTATTAATATCACATTAGTGATGTAGCTGTAGAAAGCATGAAATCTAACATCTCTATATCCTGATACATAACTCTGGTCTAGTCAGAGCTATGTTACAATGGTAGGGAGTGAAATGCAAATGAAAGAATTGTTATCATAATTAAAAAGAGATTTTAATAAATTTGAAAAGTGTTACATAGCCATTGTGAAACTAAAACAGCCAATTATCTTGCACAGTGACATTTATTTCCTGTTCTTTTCTTTTTTTCATAAACATTTCATTGACATTTTTTTCTTGAATAAAGAATTTTTATCTGTAATGTCTTATGTATAGTAAATGCTGTTTACCACACATAAATAAATTAAATAATTTAAATTTGGAGACAGATATATTTAATAATGTTGTATTCATTGGAATTTTCCACATTGGGGTTAATCAATAGGAAATATACAACTTCACTTTATAAAATAAGTGCTAATTTTGAATAGTTTTTTTTTACATTTTGATTATAAGCTTCAGTTTAATTTAACAAAATATGAACATGACAAACATCAACAACCAAATAAACCAGCCCCAGGAGTGTAAAGAAGACTAAGATCAGCTGATCAAGTTGTATTTTCTCTTTGGCTTCCCAAGCAATGTTTGCAGATTACAATGTCGTCTTTTTTTTTTAATTCATTCTCTTCCTCAGTTAATCTCTTTTATATCCCATTTTTGGTAGATTTTTATTTAGATGGCACACATATGTCCAACAAGTAAAAGCAACTTTACATAGATTTTTTTTCATGGTTATGGAATCAGTGAAAATCACTATCAGTAGTGTACCAAGTTTTCTTTTATTAACAAACTATTAATAAAAAATTTAACAGTTTTTATTGTTCTTTTCTACATTGTCCTTTTCAGTTCCTTTTGAATCACACATAACCTGTATTTATGGAAATGATTGAATGCATGCAGAAAACTTTTAAAAAACAATATATAAAAGATATAATTAAATTTTGTGATAAATTTTCATAATCAATCAATATATAAATAAATTTCTTCTACCATGATTAAACATTGATAAAATTACTTGACTGTTCCCAACTGATCTTCTTTTCAGTTTCCTCAGCTGGTATTCATTTTTTTCTTCTTTCATTAATACTTGCATATGATTTACGCACATACTGAGTGAGATGATACAATTAATCATTATATTGATGAGGAATCATACTTACAGATTCTTTTTTCTTCAGGTCATTTAGCATGGAGTTATTTCCCTTGGATGTCAATTCAATTTTAGTCAGTCTATCACTTTGTAACTGTTTTGTAACCACAAACAGAAAGAACAATCATGCAAAAATATAAATAAAAAATATTTCTCTTAACATGACAGAAATTGCATAAAAGCAAACTTTTATGCTGATCATATACAATTATCCTTCAAGTTTTGAGTCCTAATAATTTTACCTTCTGTTGCATGCAGAAACATTGACTTTATATTTTAATTATGAAAAAAAAAAGGAAATCTTTTCTAATGATTTTTGTTTGTCAAGTTTAGTTTATTCATAAGTAAAATTTGGAAATATTTGCATAATGTAAAATGTTTAAGGTGAAGATGGATGCATGTATAAATTGAACAAAAGGCAGTTTAATTAAAGCCAGTATGGAATTCAATGCTATGTACATACTTCTGATCAGTAAAACACAAAAGCACCACAAAAGGTATATTTTTCATGTCCTAGTATCGTACTTAAAGAGTTTGAATCAATTTGATAAACTCACTGTAGTATTTTTTGTGAGCTTTTTTTCCTACTGAATGAGGAATTATCAATGCTTATAGGAATTTCTGATACCCAGATCAAGAACTGTCATAAGAGAAAGAAAACCCCTAATCGATAATTCAAAAGAAACTGAAAAATGTACCAGCTCAACTGTCATAATAAAAACATTAAATTTATGATATGAATATTTATGTAACTTCTGTGGCAAAGATTTGAAAACCATTAAGTGATGAATTAACAAAAATAATTAAGCTTAATTTAAATATTTTCTTATAAGTTTACAGATAACCTTTCAATGAAATGATAATCTGGTTCATGGATGTTTTTCTTGAATTCATTTATTGCAAACTGAATGCCACAAAAACTGTTGTGTCGTGTATTTTGCTAAGTAAGCGTTTTCGACCTCTGTTCTAGTTGGTGTTCATTTATCATATGAGCTACCTGCTCATATGCAAATTATACTAATTTGCATCTCACTACATCTCCCTATAATGGAATGGCCTTATGCCGCGAGTACTTCTTGTACTTCTTGTGCCCTCCTGAACATCTTCCTTTATCTCTCTCCTTTCCCTTGGAGATCTAGATCTATCACGTCTTTCCCTATAATCGAACTGTTCCTCTTGCATACTCTGGTCTTTCTCTTCTAACTTGTCCCATTCTACTTCTTCCTCCTCTAACTCATCCCTCTCTACTTCTTCCTCCACAGTTTCATTCTGCATTAACTCTTCTGTTACGTCAATAATTGGCATCTCTGAAGGCATTTCCTCATCCGATTCTTCTCCTTGGGATCTTATTTGGTCAGCATGAGCTAGAACACTGTTCCCATTTTCTTTATTTAATCTTGCAGTATTATGTCCTTTCTGCATAATAAATTCGGCTGACTCGGGTTGCATATTCCTATTTCTTTTGTACCATATCTTTTGATTTGTGGCATATGACATAGTCAAAGGGGACCTTAATTGTCTGCCCATTAAGGCAGATGGACTTTCCGGCCTGCCTGCATGTGGAATTGTTCTGTAACTTAATAGTAGTCTTGGTAGAAAAGCATCGATTTCCTCCTTCTGTTGCAAGCATGCTTTTATGCCCTTCTTTACCGTCTGGACCATCCTTTCCGCTGTCCCATTACTTTGAGGGTGGTAGGGTGGGGTCTTGTAAGGTCTGCATCCTATTTTTTTAGCCATTCATGCAATTCAACATCCACAAATCAGCATTATCAGTCAAATGTTCTGGTGTCCCATTCCTCGAAAATATTACTCTTAATATTTGTTTTATGGTGGTACTTTTTTTTTTATCAGGTACTCTCACCACTTCAGGCCAACCTGAATATGCGTCTACTAATATTAATAATAGTCCTATCCCATTGACATAGGCATGGTCCATGTGTACTCTGCTCCATGGTTCTACTTCTCGGGGCCATACATATTTTTTTTTGCTTAAAATTCCTGAGTTCTGTGCATTTTTGCATCTTTTTACGTAGTCTTCTACGTCTCTTGAGTACCCCGGCCACCAGGCTTCCAATTTTAATCTTCTTTGCGTAGCTGCCACTCCACAATGTACGTCATCGTGTACACTTTTTATAACCTGTCTCCTCTGTGTTTCTGGGGAACTACCAAGTCTCCATTACATATTATCCCGTTTTCTATAGTCATTCTATGTCTAATTTCTTTGAATGGTCTTTCAGCCATTGAACAATTTCCCCAGCGATTCTGTTTTATCCTCGACATTATTCTATTTAACACTGGGTCATTTGTAGTTTCAGTAGCCATTTTATCTACAGATATTACATCGGTTTCTACAAGGTGCAAGAATGTGTCTTCAAATTCCTCGTCGTTTTTTTGTCCTCTCTATAAAACCTCAATCTAGATAAGGCATCAACGTGCGGTATCGTATTCCCTTTAACATATTCAATGTCAAAGTCGAACGCCATCAGTCTAATCGCCCAACGTAATATTCTGGACGTTGTAACTTTCGGTAGCTCTTTTCTTGGGTTGAAAATAAATTCCAGTGGTCTGTGATCACTTTTCAACAAGAATTTTTTCCCATCAAAAACTGTCTTGCTCTATCCGTTGTCCACACTATGGCTAGTGCCTCCCTTTCTATATTCGAATAATTGTGTTCAGTTGTTGTTAATCTCCTCGATAAGTACATTATGGGATGCCCATCTTGTGACAAAATACCAGATATGGACTGCTCACTAGCGTCAGTAGTTAGAGTTATGTCCTTCTTAGGGTCAAAAATTTGTACTATTGGCTTTTTTGCCAGAATCTGTTTTAAGTTTTCAAAGGCTTTCTGTTGGTGTTCTAACCAAATGAATTCCACATTTTTTTTTTCTTAACTTAGCAAATGGTTCTGTCAATTCATTATATTTTGGTACATATTTTCTATAAAAATTTACCAAACCTAAGAAGGACTCCAACTCTTTTTTATTTTTCGGTGTAGCAACTTTTAGAATTTTCTCTATTAGTACTTTATCTGGAGAGATCCCTTCCTTTGATATTGAGTAACTCAAAAATGATATTTCATTACTGTTGGTTACACACTTTTTTGTATTTATTGTCATACCAGCGTCTCTTAGCCGGTTCAGTATATTTTCAGTTTTTTTCTTTAAATCATCTTCATTTAAATCTCCAACACATATATCGTCTTGATAACATGGTATTTTCAAAATTTCCTATTACTTTTTCAATAGCTTTTTGAAAAATTGCACTTGCCGTTTTTATGCTATACGGCATTCTTTTCCACCTTAACAGGCCTATAGGTGTGTTTATAGTCGTCACTTCTTTAAAATTTTCATTTATCGGTATTTGGTGGTAAGCTGATTTTAGGTCTATCTTCGAAAATACTTTCATTCCAGCAAGTTTATGTAAAGCTACTTCCATATTCGGAATAGGGTACGAGTCAGCACAAACTTTATGGTTCACCCTATTTTATAATCTCCACAAATTCTCAGGTCACCATCTTTTTTTTTCAATACCACAATGGCTGATGCCCATTTACTTCCTCCTGGAGGGCAGTTTCTAATAAGTCTTCCTTTATTAGCTTTCGCAATTTAGCTATAACCAACGGTAATAAATGCACTGGTATTTTTCTCGCTTCGTAGTAGGGGGGAAACATCTTCTTTTTAATTTCAGGCTAGCTTCATAATTTTTAATTTTCCTGTTTTTTCTATTTCTATCTCATTAATCAACTTCGTTGAATTTATTTTTAAAACGTCATTCCCCAGTAGTCCATGCGTTTTTCGGCAATTTGTAACTATAATGGGTACTATTTCATATTTTTCTTTCAGTTCTATTGAACCTTCAAAGTACCCCATAATTGCTATAATCGAGCCATCAAACTGACGTAATTGTACGTTGTTTTTTTTTTAAAACGGTTTTCCCATTTTTCCCACAAATTTCTGGGTACTATCGTGACGTCACTACCTGTGTCGATTTGCATTTCGACAATACAGTCGTTGATTTTCACTTTTATTTTTGTATCTCCATTCTTAGATCCAGTATTTTGTATATTATCCTTTTTTACATTAAAAATCTGTCTATTTTCATCCTCTACTCTTTCCACATTTTTCGTTTTACATACTTCTTTGAAGTGATTTTTTTTAAACACTTTGAACATGTTTTTCCAAAGGCTGGACATTTTTCTTTTTTCATTTCATGAATTTTTCCACAGTACGCACAATTTTTTCTTTTTGTTTGTACCGTATATGTTTCAGCCATTATTTCTTCGTAGGATTTATTTTTATTTTGGTTGTAGGTATGTATTAACTCCTGCTGTTGTATAAATTCTATACACATATTCAAAGGCATGTTTGTAAGTTGTAACTGTTCCATTAACTTATATCTATGTGCTGAATTATGCATACCTTCAATTAATCTTAGTTGGATTAATTCTTCTTCTGTTGTCTGCTCTCCTGTTCCTAGTTTTTCGAATTCACAGTATTTACTCGCACTTCTTAACCGGTGTAAATATTTTACTATCGGTTCATCCACTTCCTGCTTCCTTGCCATAAACTTGGTCCTTTCTGCAATCACCAGTCTTTTCTTTGGCCTCATGTTTCCCTTAATAACCTGACTTATTTCTTCGAAAGTCATTTCTTCTAGTTCTCGAGGGTAAACCATTGTAGCAACCTTCATAATCGCTTCACAACCAGCGGTAGCCATAAAACAAGTCGGTGATTTCATTTTCCCCTCCTCTGTTTTTGTTGTCTTTCAACTTTTTACATCTTGCATTAGCAGTAAGGGAACGAATCCACGTATCTACGTATTCTGGGTCTTCAAGGACCAAAGAGTATCCTATCGGCGACGCCATTGTTGTGTCGTGTATTTTGCTAAGTAAGCGTTTTCGACCTCTGTTCTAGTTGGTGTTCATTTATCATATGAGCTACCTGCTCATATGTAAATTATACTAATTTGCATCTCACTACAAAAACATTTTTTAAGAAATGAATAAAATTTATTTTATTTTCATGGTTGTCTTATTATACACCAATGTTTTTTTTTTTTTGTTTTTCTTTGTTCATCTCACCCCAAGAAAGGCAACAGAGCCACTAACATGTAGGGGTTTACCGAGTGTAGAAGAATATAAGAAAAACATTTTTAAGGAGTAAGAACAATAAAAGAACAGAATTTAAGAGGACAGATGATAATTTAAATAATTTTTGATGATCAAACTTGAGTTTCACAAGTGCAAGAAAAGTTACCATAGAAATTATGGTTACATCTCACCATTTCAACTATAAAATGATGAGATTTTGCCACCAATCTAATAATGTGCTTAAATTCATAGTCATATTAACTAGGTGACACATGGCACAGTGGATAAAGGCATTGGTTAGATCCAGTGGCAGGACCCAAAGAGTGTGAGTTCAATACCTTTCTTTGCTAGGTAATCTTGGCATATTTGGGAAGGGCATTAGAATAATCCAGAACCTATAATGGCAGCAAACCAACTGTATATGGATAGAAAATGGATTCAGTAGATATACAAAAATAGAAAGGGTTGTAAAAGAAAGATGTTTTCTCACTGCACTTATTTAACTTATAGAGTGAGATGATTCTGAGACAATTAGAAGTCCTACCAAGATTCATTGTTGGCAACCACAATCTTAACAACATAAGGTATGCAGATGGCACATTATTGATAGCACACATAGAAAGGAAACTACAGGAAATCATAGAGAAGAAAGGACTAAAGATTGCAAGAAGATGAAATGTATGGTGGTTAGAAAAAGAAACAACCCAACATGCAAAATAAAAATTGGAGATCAAACAAGTGTAACAATTTAAATATCTGTGAAGGCTTTTAACAGAGGACAAAAAGTGTGAGGCTGAAATCCAAAAGTAAATATACCTGCCAAAAGCCAAATAATGTATAGGATACAAATCCTATATTCCAACAAATGACTAAAAAATCACAAAGTAGATTTGCACACCCGCAAAATCGGATCAGAACGACCAAAAACAGATTTCACAATAAGGTGTGAAATTAATTTTCGGACCAATGAAAGGAGGCGATTTGCTAAACCAAAAAAAAGTTAACGAGCCAGTGTGAAAAAAAAGTCAACAATAAATACAGAGTTTTCAAGTCAGTCGCTAGTCAGTCAGTCAGAGAAGGGCGCAAAAGATCACAGAAGATTGACAGTAAATTCCATCACTGACTCAACCCGAAAAGTGGAGTAGGAAGGAACAACAACAACAACAACAACAACAAATTTACAACTGGCTTCAAAACAATTCATAAGTACATTTTCCTTTCATCTTTATTCCACATTCACACTCTTTTTTTTAACTTAAATTGCTCGCCCATTTTTCATTTTACAACTATACAAAAACAAAAGAAACAGACATTATTCTGCTACTCTGTTAAAAGACAGCGAACACAGACATTTTTATCAAAATCACAATTTTGCTTAAACGAACTAAAACATTAATCCTTTTTACCCTATTCACAAGATAATAAATATACAATGTTCTATTTTTTATAAACGTTCCTTATCGTGTTGTTTCTTCTTGAAATTTGCGTTGTATTTTGTGGGCAGGGTATCCCGTATTAAATTCTCCTTTAATCCGGGTACGCTGAACCCCACAAATGGTGACCAATCGACATGAAATGAACTCGCAAATTTCCAACTGAAAGAAAAACTTCAACAAAATAACCAACACATTTTTTTAACATATAACCATAATCATCAAGACACATAGAAAATGGATACACACACTACGGAACCTATGGAAGCCGCTATAACAATTAACTTACCAACTTACAACCCAACTAACGTACAAATTTGGTTTGCACAGTTAAATGCAATTTTCAACGCAAAGAAAATTACATCGCAAAGTTCAAAATATGCCTACGTTGTCGAAAAACTTCCTGCAGATGTAGCATCCGAGGTAGTGGATCTACTTAATGACATGCCGGAAGAAAAACCTTATGACACGTTGAAAGCTGCAATTATTAGACGTGTCGGTAAATCGGAGGAAAGAAGGTTACATGACTTATTCAATAATGTGAACCAGGGATATATGAAACCTTCACAGCTTTTAAGAAAAATGCGATCCTTATTAGGAGACAACACCATGTCCGAAGTGGTGTTAAAGAAACTGTGGATGGAAACTACAAACACATACAACACAGATACTCGCATCACTCCCCGATGATTTACAGCTGGAGAAAATAGCAGAAATAGCAAACAAAATACATGACAACAACCAAGACAAAAATGTATACGCCACATCACATGCACCAACAGATACAGCAACATTACCAGACAAGTCATCTGAATTGTCGCAGCTGTATAAGCAAATGGCGAATCTCAGCTTATAAGTACAGAGTCTGATACAAGCACAGAAATCTCAGCGTTCTCGTCCAACATTCAGAAATAGATCCTACTCACCACACAGACGTCGAAGTAGATCGAACTCTTTCTCCAGAGAGCAAATTACACACAATACCTGTTGGTATCATTATAAATTTGGAAAAAATGCAAGGAAGTGCACTGAACCATGCAATTTCAATTCGAAAACTTCTCACATTTCTACACAACACCAGGGAAACGACTATGCCAGCAGCAAGTAAAGACGACATTAGCTGCTGGATTAAAACAAGTGAGTCGTCTATTTTACATCCGGGACAGAAGTAACGGATATTTATTTTTAGTCGACACCGGCGCTCAGATCAGTGTTATCCCACCAAATACGAAACAAAAGCCTACATTCTCCACATACACATTACAGGCAGCAAATGGATCAAAGATAGGAACATACGGTGAGATATCACTAACGCTTGATTTGGGTCTAAGAAGATCTTTTCCATGGATTTTCACACAAGCAAATGTGAAAACACCTATCCTAGGTGCGGATTTCCTATCCCATTTCGATTTATCAGTGAATATGGCTACAAACTCTCTCATTGACAGTAACAGAAACCTAAGAACAAAGGGAATCACCTCAATCTACAAGTCAACAGGAATTAGTTCAGCAATACCAACGGCTAATGGCCTACATGAATTGATAAAAAAATTTCCTACACTAACCACGCCTTTAACACATACAGATGAAATCCGTCATACTGCTAAACATTATATCACCACAGCTGGACCACGGAGATCACCACGAAGATTACATCCGGATAAATATAAAATAGCAAAAGACGAATATCAACATATGTTGCAGTTAGGAATCATACGTCCTTCAAATAGCCCATACTCCTCTCCGCTACATATGGTTTCGAAACCAGAAGCTGGCGCATGGCGACCTTGTGGGGATTTTAGGAATCTCAATGCAAAAACTGTTCCTGATAGATATCCTATACCGCACTTACATGATTTCGCCAAAGGTTTGCAAGGAACCACAGTTTTTACAAAATTGGATTTGGTTAAGGCGTACTACCAAATTCCATTAGCAGAAGAAGACATAAAGAAAACTGCAATTACCACTCCTTTTGGACTCTATGAATTCACCAGGATGCCATTTGGTTTACGTAATGCCGCCCAAACCTTTCAAAGACTCATTGATGAAGTTTTGAGAGGATTGCCTTTTACCTTTGCATATATCGATGACGTGCTTATCGCCAGTCGTGATGGAAAAGAACACCTATACCATATTCAACAAGTCTTCGAGAGACTGGCACATTTTGGCTTAAAGATAAATGCCCACAAATGCGATTTTGCTGTTTCAAAGTTAAATTTCTTGGGCCATGTGATCGACAAAAACGGAATCACACCTGTCCCAGAGAAAGTAGCAGCAATACAAAACTTTCAGCAACCGACATCACTGCGTCAATTAAGACGATTTCTCGGTTTAATAAATTACTACCGTAGATTTATTCCAGGTTGTTCCAGAATTTTGACCCCACTCACAAACTTGCTGCAAAAACAGAAGAAGAAAAATGCAAAAATACTGATTGACGGAGAAGCATTAGCTGCATTTCAAAATGCTAAAAAAGCGTTAGCAGATTTTACCAAGCTCTCTTACATCAGTGACGATGCTAACTCAACACTTACATTGACAACAGACGCCTCAAGAGATTCAATTGGAGCAGTTCTACATCAGAAGCTAAATGGTTCAGAAAAGCCAATCTCCTTTTTCTCGGTCAAATTAAACAAAGCACAGCAGAAGTACAGTACCTTCTCGAGAGAGTTACTAGCTATTTACTTAGCAATAAGGCATTTTCGACATCTGCTCGAGGGACGAAACTTTACTGTTTTCACAGACCACAAACCCCTCACTTACGCTTTACATGTGAACACAGATAAATACACACCCAGAGATACCCGACAACTGGACTACATATCCCAATTTACATCGGATATCTGCTATATTAAAGGTTCAGACAATATCGTGGCAGATACACTCTCGCGCTCCACGATACAATCCATCGATTCTGAAACCCTTACCTTCGACCTCATTGCAGATGAACAAAAGGAAGATAGCACATTATACAAAATAAAAGAGGACACTTCTTTACAATTGAAGGAACACCCCGTCCCATTTGGAACAAAAACACTACTCTGTGACGTTGGGACTGGTTATTCAAGACCATATATTCCACCTTCATTGAGAAAAAAGATATTTCTGCATTTTCACAATCTCTCACATCCCAGTCACTGAGCAACTGACAAGTTGATTAGCAGTCGTTTTGTCTGGCCAAACATGCATACTGACATAAAACGCTGGACTCAAACTTGTTTAAAGTGCTAAAAAGCAAAGTAAACAGACATACTAAGTCCCCCCCCCCTGGGCATTTTCTAAAACCAGATGGTAGATTCACGAATCTTCACATGGACATAGTGGGTCCCTTACCAGAAGTAAACGGACATAGTTACCTACTCACTATTATCGACCGATTCACAAGATGGCCTGTCATTGTTTCTCTAAGGGATATATCTGCAGAAACGATCTCTAAAATTATATTACATGAGTGGATTGCCGTTTTTGGTTGTCCCTCAGTAATAACTACAGACTGAGGTTCTCAGTTCCAATCTACGCTCTTTGATGAGTTCACAAAACTATGGGGAGTTAAGCATATAACAACAACGGCTTATCACCCATGTGCCAATGGCTTAATTGAACGTTTCCACAGGCAACTTAAGACAGCATTAACTGCAAATAATGATTCTAAGACGTGGTTAGAAAATCTACCGCTAATATTACTATCCATTCAAAATGTAATCAAAGAAGATTTAAGATGTACAGCATCCAAAATGGTTTTTGGAATGTCCTTGACGTTACCAGGACAGTTTTGTGATAAATCCAGTCAACTCCAACCAACTACATCTTTTGTACAAAGATTTAAGCAAAGAATGAATGAACTAGTTTTCACACCCACTAGAACACAAACAAAAGATCTTTACACTCCAAAAGACCTCCACAATTGTGAATATGTTTTCGTACGAAACGACACAGTAAAAAGGCCTCTTTGCCCTACTTATACGGGACCTTTCCAAGTAGTCAACAGAAAACCCAAATATTTCACAATTGTAGACAAAAGGCAAGCAAGACACTGTCTCTATAGACAGACTAAAACCAGTGTACTTGGATTTACCTACAAAGGAAAGTACGTCAGAACATTCTAAAGCCGAGACAAATACCAACGTAAGTGAAACATTTTCTACACCTCCAAACACGCCTAAAAACATTACCACAAGATCGGGTAGACACGTACACTGGCCTACTCATTTTAAAACATATATTAGATATTGAAAAAATTTTCAATATTTATCAATCTGGAAGGGGTTTAATGATACAAATCCTATATTCCAACAAATGACTAAAAAAAACAAAGTAGATTTGCACACCCGCAAAATCGGATCAGAACGATCAAAAAAACAGATTTCACAATAAGGTGTGAAATTAATTTTCGGACCAATGAAAGGAGGCGATTTGCTAAACCAAAAAAAAAAAAAAAAAAAGTTAACGAGCCAGTGTGAAAAAAAAGTCAACAATAAATACAGAGTTTTCAAGTCAGTCGCTAGTCAGTCAGTCAGAGAAGGGCGCAAAAGATCACAGAAGATTGACAGTAAATTCCATCACTGACTCAACCCGAAAAGTGGATTAGGAAGAACAACAACAACAACAACAACAACAAATTTACAACTGGCTTCAAAACAATTCATAAGTACATTTTCCTTTCATCTTTATTCCACATCCACACTCTTTTTTTAACTTAAATTGCTCGCCCATTTTTTTTCATTTTACAACTATACAAAAACAAAAGAAACAGACATTATTCTGCTACTCTGTTAAAAGACAGCGAACACAGACATTTTTATCAAAATCACAATTTTGCTTAAATGAACTAAAACATTAATCCTTTTTACCCTATTCACAAGATAATAAATATACAATGTTCTATTTTTTATAAACGTTCCTTATCGTGTTGTTTCTTCTTGAAATTTGAGTATTCCTTATTAAATTCTCCTTTAATCCGGGTACGCTGAACCTCACAAATGTATTAACAAAAAGATTTTGTTATAAAAAAGTAGAGAGTACTGAACTGTTATGTAACATCAGTTCTCCTATATGGTAATGAATGCTGAATACAGATGAAGACAAGACTTGAAGCAACAGAAATTTGGTTATATAGAATGCGGAGAATATCATGGACCAAACATGTTAGCAGTGACAAAGTTTTAGAAAAAATGAAAATGAAAAAGACACTTATACTTAACATCAAGAAGAGAAAGTTGAAATTTCTAGAGCACTAATGAGGAAAGAGGGATTTGGAAAATTTGATACTCACAGGTCAAACTGAAGGCAAGAGGGACAGAGGAAAACAACACATAATCTACCTAGTGAGTTTGAGCAAATGGATGGCAGAGAAAGACTTAGGGGAGATAACAATAAAACTTTAAGACAAATTTATAAAGGACATGAAATTGTGGAAAGCCATGATTGTCTACATACTGAAGGACCATAGAAGAAAAAGTCAGCCACTGTGCTGTGACCAGATCAATGTTTTCTATCAGATATTGCTGGTACACACATGGCATTCTGGATTAAGGGATGATAAATATCCTTACAATTTCAGAATTTCAATGTCCCATCTGTCTGGTAACTATCATCATATTCTAATCAAAATAATTCACATCAGCAGCCTAGCTAGTGTTCATACAGACTTGCCAGATATCAGTGTACCACTGATATAGGTTTGTATATTTCAATGATGTCAACATATGGTGGTGCCACCAACTATTACCTTTATATACTGTCTACCTTCATGACTTTATGTACATCAGTGCAGCTACTTATTGACCTAGATAAAGATAAAACTATTTATCAATTGTTTGCAAAACCAGAATCAAATATCCTTATATTAATCATATTTCTTTAAAATATTTTTCCAAGTTCACATGTTAAATAAAACAAAATTTGAAAACTAGAAACTCTTCAACTATTTTAAAAAATTATAATCTGCTAAATGAATTTTACTCACTTGCAATGTATCCTGGGCTTCTTTCAGTTTCTGAATAAGTGTAGCTCTACGATTTTCACTCTCAGCTAAACATTCTTTCAGTTCTTTCATAATTGGATCTGTGTTTTGGAATGCACTGAAGCTGTTGTTGAGAATTTCACTATTTTGGTCAATTTGCTGACCCACGTGCAATTGACTTAGTGAATGGGATCTCATCAACGATCTTTGATTGAATGTCTCCTTTTGGCTGTATGTGTTACTTTTGTTTTGTAAACTTGACCTAAGCAAAAAAAAAAAAAATACATAATAAATAAAACAATTTTTCAATGTATCACATATTGAATGAATTGTTTTAAAAATATTTGAGATGCATAAGCCCTTTCAATATTGTTGGATTTGTATTAAAAGAAAACAGACTCCCTTTGAAATTTACTTGAGGACATCCCAAATGAGACCTATTCAGGGAATATGAGGATGGGCTGAAAAGTTATGATAGAGCTATGTGAAATCTTGCATGCATTAATTTCAACTCATCTTATTAATAACAATTGTTTCTTTCCAGGTAAACTGACATCTGATCATCATGACATTGAGATCATCACTTTAAACACCAGCTCCCACCTGCTCCAAATAAGGCCAATACTGTTTCATCTGCAAGAAAGGTAATGATCTCAGTTTTTTGAGATGCAAAAGGCATTATGTTTATTGACTATCTTCAAAACAGCCACATCATCAATTGAGAGTACAATGCCAAATTACTGAGGTAGTTATGAAAGGCTATCAAGAAAAGACACCCAGAAAAACCGATGAAATAAGTGTTGTTTCATCAAGACAATGCCCCAGCACACAAGTCCTTGGTTTCAACAGCTGCTGTGCATTATTGTGGCTTTGAACTGGTTGATCACTTTCCATATTTTCCTCATCTGACTATCATCTATTCCTGAACATGAAAAAACACTTGGCTGGGAATCAGTATTGCAGTGATGATGACATCATCTACTGTTGATGACTTTTTTGACCAACAGGTGAAAATTTCTTTACCAATGAGATCCAAGCACTGTAACATGGATTGAATAAGTATGTGGACTTCAAGGGGACCTATGTTGAAAAATAAACCTCATTTGGTCACATTCTGTGTGGGTATCTTGGTCAGCCTATGAACTTTTCAGTTGACTCTCATATATTCACCAGATTATAAATTTTTACAAAGCTTATCTTTTCAAGACAATTGCACCGATTATGTTCAATGTTGAATTTTTTGTAAAAGATATTCATAAATTATGCAAAGCTCAAAATTATTTTTTTAACTTAATTCACACAGGACCAACTCACAGTAGAAGGTTACTGATTGAGAGAAGGGAAAGTAAGAAGTAAGACATACATATGAGAACATGTAGTATAGATATCAGTTGACGCTGGTCGTGAAGAGAACAAGATTGTAGTTGTCAAGGAAACATCCTCTCAGAAGTCTGTTCCACACAGCAACAATTCTGAGTGGAACTTACTCCTTACCAAAGGAAGATGAAGGGAATGGGAATGACTTGTCACTGTAAACATGGTATGGCAGGTCCTACCTGTGATGATCTAAGTTGGTAGAACTAAGTAACTTGTTTGAACATTTGCTATATTAATAGTGATAGAGTAGTGAGAGGTTAGTAACAGTTCATCTGTGAGGTAAGTGTTGCAAAGTGGGGAATAACTCACCACATACAAGACTGCATAAGCACTTCTCAATTGTCAAGTTTGGACAGTGAAGACTGGGAAGCACTGACTCAGATTTAGCAGTAATATTCGATTCTTGTTCTGATATGATTTTTATAAAGTAGAGCAGCAAGAGTTTAGATAATTTCTGGAGCAATACAAGGAATCAACTATTCTTCCAGCATTTTTTGCAATGGCACAAATTTGATTTAAGATCAAGTAGGCATTCCAAGATAGGACCCTCTTTAAGGGTATGGCCAATCATCAAGATTAGTGCTGAAATGTTACTAGTTTTGTTTTGGATGTATTGAATGATACCAGCCAGTTTCCCCACCCCCCATTGAGCTTGTTAGAGCTAGGTCAAAGGAGAGATCAGCTGCCAGGCTCTGATCATCCAGATATTTGGAGGTGCAAACATACACCATAATATCATCCACATATATATTTACTAAGAATAAATATATATGTGGATGATAAAGCAAAAACAGAGTAGGTCTGATGAGTGAGCCTTCGGGGATATATCATTGATCTCATCTACCTCAGTATTTGTCATTAATAGCAACCTTCATAGACCTACCTGACAGGAAAGACTTGATAACTGAGAGTATTTGTCAGAGATTCCACAGCTGACACATCTGTGTAGCAATCTCCTGTGCCACACCTTCAAGATATTTAGGGTGATCAAACTCAAGAGTTAAGACATCAGCAGTGAGCATAGAAAAGTGAAAACCATACTATTCCTATACCCACCTGCACACAATAGAAATCTTTTATGGGCTTGAGAAATATTTCTTCTTAAGGCAGTAGTTAAACAGTTTCACCAAGCTTGGAAACATTCGTGGGATAAGGTCCTTGAGAACAATTATAGGGATTTTATCAGGACCAGTATTCTTTGTAAAGTCATGACTTTTGATTTGGAAACCTCCTGAACCAATATACTTATCACAAAGCTTGTGCTCTGTAAGATAGTAGAAATCAGGTAAAGAATGGTCTTTGTCATCTAACCTAGAGGCAAAGTTCTTAGCTGTTCTTTATATTTTCCAGTGATTGTGTGCAGTTCTGAATGAGGCAAGGTAGAGTGATTACAGTGGGTCTGGTGTGAACCATGGCTGACTATTTGGCTTTTGTTGTTATTTTTTGTGAGAGATAAAGCTTTCTATACTGGAGAGAATCTGCTTGGAATTGAAAGAGTCTGTCCTGGAAGGTCTGTTTTAGAGGTGCTTCTACAATGTAGGATCTGAGACTGCCCCAGTCAGTTTTATTAAATCAATTGATTGTCCTATAAAGCTGCACATTGTTATAAAATAAAATAAGACATATCTCGGCTGATTTACAGGCAAATAAACTAAAATACTCATGAGCGAGAGCCGGATGTGAACGGGACAAGGCCCCGTCACAAAATGACCATTATCTTCATTTACACATGTTCCCGACGTACGAGTTCCGGTCGAAAAATAAAATAATATTTTAAAGTGTTTCTATTTTTCGACCAATAACAATGCTTCCCTCCTAATTATACTCGCGTCGTTTTTCGAATCTGTTAAGCCATTAAAAAAACGCCATAAAAGGGGTCACACGGAAGTACAACAGGCAGTCAACAGGAGGCCAGGGAAGAGACCTGTCACGGTCAGACTGAGCGGTCAGCAGCAGTCAGCAGGGGGAGCGCCAGCGCCAACCGGTGTGAACTACTATGACAGACTCCGTGGGTCGACTCGAAAACACCCTTAGAGAGGCAGCCGTCCACATAAAAAACAAATACAAAAAAGACAAAAATACAGACCTAACAGTCGATGGACTTATTTCCATCATCGGCGCTATGCTAATGAGTGAAAAGGTGAAAATTTGGGACTCAAATCTTTACCTACATCTCGTCAAGACAATGGACAACCACTATTCAGCCATTGGCATAGCCTCCGAAGCTCAAAGATACCTTGATCGCGGTGTAAAATCCAACGACACAACTTCGCACAACACTGTGTATTTCACACAGAAACCACAGAAACCAAAGAAACGCGCCACTCCGACCCAGCAGGCAACCAAACCCACAGCAGACGGGCTTCACCAACCCTCCCGAACATGGCCACCATCCGACACGCAGAAACCATCAGCACACACCACGAATCAGCGTGTGCAAGAACTACCTCAGAGGTCGCCCCTGCCACCATGGACGCAACTGCCTATATCACCACCCACCTCACACTCGGGCACAGTCCCATATCGCCGCAACGAATGATAATATACAAGCCATAAATGATGTGGAACAGGATTTTCGCTTCGGGCAGGATGAGATGTGGTGCCTCGTTCACCGTGCCCCTACGTCAGCCATCACACCTTCAACCTTCAAGGACTCGCTCACCATTCACCGCTTGTCCAGTCCACCTTCATTTCAGGAACATCACCTTCTCTGGCGTCGCAATGCTAGACTCTGGATGCTCCACATGCATCTTACCAATATCTCAGTTACCCAGAGAAGCCAAGAAACACATGACCCGCTCCGACGTCGTAGTAAAAGGAATCAACGGTAGCACCACCGCCCTTGGCGAACTGACTTGCGACATCACCATCGGCAGTCGAGACTCACCCACATTCAAAAAGGTTAACGTGCTGGTAACTACCCAAACCACACCGATCCTGATCGGCCAAAATATCCTATATCACAACACGCTCGATTCCTATCTAATCGACAACCAAAATGCGACTATAGAATTCCGACGCACACTTTCCTCAGGATATACAACACACACAGCCGCAATCATATCACCGTCATCGTCAACCAACGATCCAGCATATGGCGCCCAAGCTGACGTCATCCAAAACCAGCCTACTATGGAACTACAGCCCAACATCCAGACACTGGATCAAAAGCTAACCTGGCATAACACGGGGCTATCGCTACCAAACCACCCGAACTGAGACGAACTAGAGGCCACTGCAAACTTACTCATTCGATACGCTGACATTATCGGCACCGAAAGCAGCAGCAAAGGCAAATTCATCCGACCCATCTGCATACCAACCAACGGCCAGTCTTGCAGCCAGAAACAACACCCAATAGCCCAGGCTTTGGAAGCAGACGTTGATACCGAAATTAAGCGCATGGCCGATGAAGGTATCATTGAAAACTGCAGCGACCCCAAAGGCTTCAATAGCCCTGTATTTGCCGTACGCAAGAAAAACGGATCGATTCGCGTCGTCGCTAACTTTAAAAAGAACTCTCAACAAGTCGATCTAGACCTTTACCCAATGCCAAGGTTCGACCACTTGTTCAACAAAATCGGCAAAGGCAATAGATATTTCACTACCCTTGATCTACGCAGCGGCTACTGGCAAATTGAGATCGACAAGCGAGACCGATACAAAACAGCATTTACATGGAAGGACCAATGCTATCAATACACGCGCCTGGCCTTCGGCCTTACATCTGCCGGACCAATCTTCTCTCGTTGCATAGCAGAAGCCCTATACACGGTCACATCCCGTGACAACATTTCTTCCTATATCGACAACCTGGTCCACGCTAGGACATTTAGGGAGTACATACTCTCCCTCGAACAATTTTTTACTGCCCTCCGAAAATTCGGACTCAAGCTGAATCCAGATAAATGTTCCTTCCTCGCATCAGAGGCAAAATTCCTCGGACGCATAGTAAACAGCGAAGGTTTCAAGGCTGATCCAGAATACGTTCGTGCCATCAGGGAAATGAAACCCCCAACATCAAAAAAGGAATTATAAAGCATTATCGGCCGTTTAGTGTGGATCAGACAATTCCTAGAGACACGACTTCACGAACAAATCAGGTCAGATATGTTTTCAAAACTTATGGGTCCCATACACGAACTCAACAAGGTTAATAAACCGTTTATCTGAACGCAAAATGCCGACAGAGCCTTCAAAAAAATCAAGGACCGTCTCTCTTCGCCACCCGTCATCTCGTTTTCGGATTTCTCCAAACTTTTCACACTCACCACCGACGCCAGTGACGTCGCATGTGGAGCAATCTTAATGCAAGAAGCCGACAAGAAGAAGAAAGATATCATATCGGTCGCTTCCCATACATTCAACTCCACAGAACAGAACTGGTCCACGACGGAACGAGAGGCATATGCAATAAAGTGGGCAATATTGAAATTTGATTATTTCCTTTGCAACCGCCCCTTCGTCATCTTCACCGACCACAGATCGCTGACATATCTGGACCAACGAGAGTTCAATAATGCCAAAATACGACGATGGCAAGAAGAAATTTCATGTTATAAATTCGTCTATGTATAGGATGACATGCTCAGCAGAGGTTGCGGACATAAGAAAACGAAGCCCCGAACGACCCTCCAAGGGCAGGCAGGACATTCGAGGTAAGCGGTTCAGACCTCTGCGTATACATCCCATCTTGGTGCCTCGGCGAGTTTAACGGTTTACAGCTCATTCCCAAAACTCACACACCAAAAAACGCCCGCACCCACAAGCGCATCACCAACGCATTCTTCGCCTATCACTCCACCACCACCATCCCCACTGAGAGAATCTGCACCAATTTTTTCTAGAACCAGGCACCTCCGTTTTGATGATAAGAGACACTAAACACTCTCCGAGATTGGTTGTACCATACAAACTACGATCCAGATACCTCTACCAGGCACACGAGGGCAACAACCACTCAGGTGTTACCCGTATGCGAGAACTCCTTTCCAGATACTGGTGGGAATTCAAAAACCGCGACATCAAGGCCTATGTCGAGTCTTGCGACGTGTGCTAAGTGCAAGGGCAACTACGGTAGACGTACCCACTTGCCCATTGGCCACTGTAAACGACGAAAGAGACTATTCGATCTCGTCTTTATAGATTTTGTCACAATGCCCAACTCAAAGGGAAAACGCTACATCCTAACCATCTTGGATAGCTTCAGCTAACACTTTACAGCCATACCATGCGCGAGAGACCGTGCTACCGACGCTGCCCGCGGATTGTACCATTTCTTCCTTCGACACAGAGAGATTCCATGCATAGTATCCTCTGATTGAGGCACACACTTCACTGGAAAAGTCTATCGACAATTCTGTAACCAGATGTCAATCACGCAAGAACTTCACTGTACTTGGCGCCCGCAAAGCTCAGGAAATATCGAGAGACAATATCGCACGATGAAGAACGCACTTCATATGTTATGCGAAGACAGGAACTGTGAATGGACAGACATTCTAGAATCTGTCATTTCGTCCATGAATGCCACGACCAACAGCGCCACCGGTGTCTCCCCGCACTATGCCATTACTGGCTGTCACCCCAACATCGGCCTACCTACACTACACAGAAAAGAAATCACAAGTGACGATCCTGGAGCATATGGAATGCAAATTAATGCCCTGCTAAAGTAGGTTCACAACCACGTCACCCTGGCCAACAATGAAGCTGACCACAAACTCGAGACTAACTTAAATCGCCTCACATACAAGGACCCAATACAAGTAGGCGACAAGGTTTTACTTCATCGGCCACACTCAACTGTTGCCCAATCCTCTCATCTGCCCTGGATAGGAAATTACACCATTATAAAAACGAACAATATGATGTGTCAGGTGCAAAACGATAATGGTGATACAATCTGGATTCACCGTGCACATATTCGACAACTGGCTCCACGCCCAAAACATCTAATACAATCCCTCTGCCTCCACCATGTAACAGTCACCAGGATCATTCTCCTCCACATCCCTCTGGGACACATAATTCAGCAAATAACTCCATACCAAAACAAATGCCAATAAGAAGAACACGAGGACAACTTCCCACATGCTTCAGAGACTTTATCATGAATTAATCACCCAAATATACATGAATAACGCTCACTGTAAATCAGACCGATACCTGGGGGACCTTGTTATAAAATAAAATAAGACATATCTCGACTGATTTACAGGCAAATAAACTAACATACTCAAGAGTGAGAGCCGGATGTGAACTGGACAAGGCCCCGTCACAAAATGACCATTATCTTCATTTACACATGTTCCCGATGTACGAGTTCCGGACAAAAAATAAAATAATATTTTAAGGTGTTTCTATTTTTATAAAAATGCTTCCCTCCTAATTATACTCGCGTCGTTTTTCGAGCCTGTTAAGCCATAAAAAAAACGCCATAAAAGGGGTCACATGGAAGTACAAGGGGCAGTCAACAGGAGGCCAGGGAAGAGACCTGTCACGGTCAGGCTGAGCCGACAGCAGCAGTCAGCAGGGGGAGTGCCAGCGCCAACCAGTGTGAACTACTATAACTACTATAACCCAGATTCAAAGCCGGCTTATGAACTTTACCACAAGGTAGCTGTCCCAAACCCACACGTTCCTGTTGAAATAAATCACGTAAATCTATTTCTGCCGTTGTCATATTTCTTTCTTGCAACCATACGCTTGTCTATAACAACATCTAAGAAGGTCTTTAGTTTTATATCAATCTTGACATAAACTAAAGAATGCTCTGAGGTGCCCAAGAGAAGCAACACCTTTGCGGGACATTGATCACGGCATGAGGTGAGAAAAAGGTCTAATAGGTTTGCATGATATCCAGCTGTATTAAGAACTTTTACAATCTGAGTCAGCTCATAAGCTATGGAGAAATCATAACATTATTTCCCCTTATTTCTGCTTGAGTGGGCAAATTTGAATAGTAGCTGAGGGATAAACTGAGAGATCATCACTCTTCTTTGCTATTTTGTTAAACATTTGTAATATCGTGAGGGAAATAAACAGTGAAGACAAAGGACATGCTATGAATGAGGGCCACTCCAAAACACTCTGCCATAGGGAAACCCATCCTTGATATAGATTCCAAGCCCATGGCCATGTCTGTTTAGAGGGTGTTATTGTGAGTAGGGGTGAGTAGCCCAATATTATGAAGTCTTGAATTAGAATAAAGTGGTTGAGTTCTGTTTCAGATATGAACAAGATTTCAGTCTTGACCTCTTGATGGTTTAATTCAACCTCTGGATAGTCAGATTGTTAGTGTAAGAGATGGAGAAAGAGGTGTCTACTTTATGTATGGTTGGTGTGGATTAAAACAAAAAAAAATATTGCACACAAGTTTAAGCATCCACCCAGACTATGTAATTTTCTTTAATATTTAAAGACACCGAGAACTGAAAACTGTTTCTACTTATAAGATGCAACAATTTTATCATTTTCTCTTTGCCTTTTCTACTCAAATTGACAACATTTTGCATTGTGATACTTGTGTTAATTTTTTAGTTAATGTTACATTAAAATAATTTTTCTATTTTTCATGTATTTACAGTCTCTTATTTCTGTGGATTATATCAGGGTTTGGCAACCCTTGGCCCCTGGGTCACATCTAGCCTGGCAACTTAACACCTGGACACTAATTATATAATTAATTCATGGAGCAAGTGGCAGAAAAATATCAGTTGGAGTTAAATGAATTACGATGTAAAGCAATTTAAAAATCAAAATTTCATTCCAAATCCACTGCTGACAAGAAATATGTTTTGCCAAGTGGAAAATATAAAAGCTTATTGAATAATGTGAAAATGATGGTATCATTATTTGGAAGTACATATGCGTGTGAACAACTTTTTTTGAAAATGAAATATACTAAAAGACATTTAAAAACAAGGTAGGGTGATGACCATCTGAATGATGTTTTGCTCCTGTCTTTGACAAATATTTCACCTGATGTGGAGAAGTTATCGAATAATAATTAGAAACAAGTGTCTCATTAAATAATTTGCTATTTCTAACTGTACTTAGTTTGTAGTAAGGAATTTGCATTTTCTGTTGATTGTGTTAATTGTTATCTTGCTATTGCTGCAGTAAAATAAGGAACTATGTTTAAATAATATAACATTAACTTTGTTGTTTTTCAAACCTCCAGACCAAGGCAGCCTTCTGAACGGAGCTATTTGAAATCGAGACATTATAGTACATTTCATATCATGGCCCTTATCCAAGACACTGTATAGCTTTCTGGCCCATTCTCTCCAAAAAGTTGCCAACCCCTGGATTATATAAATCATCTCCATGGATTATTTGAGGGAGATTTTTACAACTTTTTTTTTCTGCTTTTCTGATCAATATAGTGCTAGAATTAGAATTATCTAAGAGCATTAGAAAAATATTCATAGCTACAACTAGAATTTGAACTCTGGTTTCTGCTGGCATTTTTTGAGTTGCTATTTACTATTATATAAATTTGTAGTATCATTATTTTTCCTTTAAATTCTTATTAGTAATATTTATCAGCAGATAATATTTAAAATGTAAACTTATAAGATATAGACAGAGCACCTGATATGTGAGATGTAAAATTTTCAAATCAAAGAAAATGCTTCTAAAATAAACTAACATCTTACCCAAATCCACTGTCTGAGTCTGCATTTGGTAGGGCAAGGTCATGCACTGCTATGATAGGATTATGCTCCTGGTAAGAATGCCTGCAAGACAAATTTCTGTAACTCTGGTGACGATGTCGTTTATTGTTGCTGTTATACATCTTTTAATAACCAGGTGCTATACAACCACAAAAATAAGAAACAATTTTACAAAAGTGTAAAAACATTTTCAAATAAGAGTTTGTTTAACAAGATTGATATTTATTTTTTATATTTTGGTCAATACATTTTCTGAAAGAAATACAAATTGATTATGAAATAAAATCTTGATATGCTTATTGCATATCCAAATTTATATAACAAATCTATATCTATAAATGGCAATTTCTGTCTGTTTGTCTGAATCTAGTTGCTGCCTAAACCTGTGAACCAATATTGATGAAACTTTTCATACATGTTAAACTAACATCCAATTTGTTACTAGGCTAATTTTTTTTTTTATAAAAATCTATAATGAGACCACTTGGGCCCCTAGATTACAACAAAACACTTTTAACATGTTTATCACTGTGTTTAAGCAAGGTAGATAATTGGTTTTGCAAACTTTTTAGAAATTAAGATACATGTGTTATGAAAAATTAACTGTTATAAAGCTTAAAATTCTAGACAGATATGGATCTTTGTTTGATTTTTAAAAATTAGCGGACAACATCTGAACAAATTGCAGGTTATGTTCAAAATAAAATCTTTATTTAACATATTAATTCAGCATAATCTTTCTTTGGATACAATCACCTTGGTGTTTTTACATTGCAAAAATATAATTTGAGGTGATTTCTTTAAAAATAAATATAATTACACTTCATTAGTGTTTCTTCTTGCTGGGTCTTATATACATGGTTCACTATGTTTAGCATTTAATTTAATATGGAATTAATTTCTTTCAAATTTCACCATGTGCATCATTAAATTTGCCAGGTTCAAATTTATTAAATACAAAGAAATTGGTTTGATCCATGTGGCCATTTAAACATAAAATAGCATTTAAATTGGGATTATTTGTGAATAGAAACTTTGCCTAAGCTCATATTTCAACCTATACTTAAAAAAGCATATTGTGGTTGTAGTTGTTGTCTGTCGAGTAACAACCTTTTTGAAGGACACTTTTGTGCTATATACCATCTGTGTAAAAAAAAGGTCTAGCTGTGGAAATAGACATCCTTCTTAAAAAAAATCCAAAAATCCTTAATCAGCATGAGCCATGTACCCTTCCCCATTAAGTTTTACTTTTAATTATGGCAGTTTATTCAGACAATAGAATTTTTGAATAGCCTAACACCAGCTGGCCACCCACCTCACAATTTGCATGTCAAGATTGAAGCACCAGTGATGCTGCTATCCACGGAAGCTTTGCAATGGCTTACAAATTAAGAAGATGATGCCAACAGTCTTTCAGATGACAATTCTGACTGCCAAAGCAAGTGGTGAGGCTGTATTTATTCCTAAAATTCTACTTATTCTCTCAGATATGTCTTTACTGTTCAAACAGCTGCAATTCCCAGTGAAATTGAGTTTTGCAATTGGCATTAACAAAGCTCAGGGGTGTCCTTGGATGTGGTAAGCCTTAATCTTGGAGTTTTCTTCCATGGCCAACTTTATGTGGGATGTTCAAGAGTCAGCAATCCCAATCATTTGTTTATTTACACTCCACATGGAAAGACCAAAAATTTTGACAAGAAATATCCAGTCATCAGGTATTTATGATGTAACTGTACTATTTGTCAGTGTTGTAAATTTTTTGTAAATCTATGTTATTCTGTTTGTAAATATATATATATCAATCTGTTTGCAGGTGTATTGTGAAACTATATGTCAGTCTATTTGTAAATCTATTGTAAATTTATTTTAATACTACCCCTCCTAAGGGCTATATTCTCTGTGAATGCCCAAAAACCCTTTTCAGTGATACTTACTTTGAATTGTTATTTTCAGATGACCGAAGAAAGGATATGAGAATGAGAACTGGGGATAACATTCGCTTTTCCAGGAATTATTGGGTACCTCAGCTAGTGATAGATAAATTGATTATATAAATAGATACAATATTTTTCCACATTTTAAATCATCCCAGTGTATATATGTGATACTACTTCTTGGCATAGCTTTATGAATAAAAATCTGGGAAAGGGGCTCTCCACATTGACTTGCAAACTTGCTGATGGCTGACCCATTCAATGCATAAGAAGCATATCTGGCCAGTGATTACAGCGGAAGGTTTGGTTTGGAGTTAGTGCTGTGTTTTCTTCTTTTTCCTCTTGCTCCTCAGGTCGGCTCTGTTCATTCTTGGAGGAGTAGACAGCTCAATGGCTAGTGATTCAACTGGTCTACTGGACTGTATCTAGGTCAGACCACTGGTGATGATCAATGTGACAAATCCTGAGTGATTACTTTATATAGTCTTTGTATCTTTTTGGGGGCATCCCACTGTTAAGATATCTAGTGAAGAGTTCACTGTACAGCACAATTTTGAGCATTTGTCAGTCTTTCTTCCTGGAGTTATCTCCTACCCATTGTAGTTGCATTTTCAATGACGTGGCCTCAATGCAAGTGACTTGTAACTGTTTTCAGACTTCAATGGAGATGAAGTTACTCCAGTGAGTGTTGAGGATTTTGAATATGCAAAGAATCTCAGGTGGTGACAATAGGTGACCCAAGCTGTACAGGAGGGTTGTCAGTACAACAGCTCTGCATACACTGACCTTAGTGTTTGTTTTAGATGCATTTATATAATCTACGAAATGCACAATTTCCTTTTACCAGTCTGCTTTTGATCTCTTTGTTGATTTTGACATCTGATGAAATGATGCATCCTAGGGAGCTCAACTGATGCACTGTTTTCAGTTCAGTCTTGTGTGGATAGTGGTATTCTTCCTGAAGTACAGGCTGAAGAGTTGAGCAGCCTGTATGAAGTAAGATATTATATGCTGTAGAGCTAGGACTGTCTCTGTGTGATCAAAAAGATCAACTTTATCAGCAAAGGGCAGCTCATGGATGAGCTAATTTAAAACATTATGATTATAAACTGCAGATTAAAGCAATATGTCAGTAGGTAGGAAATAAGTAAAATTAAGTTACACAAATAGATTAAGTATAATTACTGGAAAATCTTGTCCTCAAATGGCAAATAAGTGAAGAGATCTTAACATTTTCTTAAATTTTCTTCTTTATATTAACTCATTTAATAAACTCACTGATAGTTTGTAAAGTAATTTCCCATATGATTCTAGAGACAATAATTTTCTTAGCTATTCATCAGAACATCCACATTTAAAATGTCATTGATGATTAGGCTTACTCTATGTCCTCATTTAACTGGCACTGTCCCAGTGTTCCATGAGTATATCTTTTCTTTGTGTCAGTCCTGAAGCTTAATGGGTCATGAAAACACTTTATACAAGAACCTAAAAATAGAATAAAAATTGAAAACTGTCATGGCTTGTGATTTGGAAATTATGGTAAGCCATAAGGGATAGTTTACATTTTTAGTTAAATTTTTACATGCACGCACACACACACACACACACAGACATGTGTATGCATGTGTGTGTGTGTGTAAAAATTTTAATATTCCACTAAATATAACATTTAAAGTAATAAATATACAAAAGTATTCTCAGTCTAATTGACAAGTCATTACAAAAAATTAAGGTGTTTGATCAGATTTAATGAAGTGGGTTGGGCCAAAAACTTTTCAGCACCCCATATATAAAAAATCAAAAAAGATATTGTTAATTAAGAACAATTATATCATATTTTATTACTAGCTTTTTATGCATTTTATGATACCTTCAGTATAATTTATTAAACAAATGCATAAAATCTTTGATTTGCTTGAATTATCACATACAATAATAGCAAATATAAAAACATGTAAAAAGTAAGCAGAAACTACAATTTTTGCATGAGTTTAATGTGTGAAGAAATATAATAAATATAATATTAATAATTAAATTGTCAAATCTTTTGTGCCTCTGAAAAAGATTAAATTACTCTAAACTTCTTGTAAAACTGTTGTTCTCCATTACATCTATGTTTTGTATGTTTCTCCAATTAACTTATGCTACTCTAAATAAATTAATGAAAGTGAAAATGCAATTACTGCATAATTATCAGGTTATTTACTCAAAGCAATCCATGAAAATCATTCAACTATGAATGAATGAAATTCAACAGTAATACCAAAAAGTAAATTTGTTTAAACAAGTTTTGACACTTAGCATTTAATTCAAGCATTACTGACTGATAGAAAAGAGTTATTTACATGGTTCATTTTTAAAAACTTAATAAAAATTTATGAAAAAAATACTGATACATTACAATTTCAAATGGAAAATATATGTAGTTTGTAGTAATTTATGACTTTCATGTTAAAGAAAAATGAATGCAGATAATAAAGACAGATGGGATTTAGCATGATGCTAAATGATAATGATTGTAGTCATTGTTTATGATGTTTAGATTATGGTCTTTTACTGAGGCTACAAATCTTTACTTGCTATTGAATTGCTTTTTGTAAGTTAAATAATTTGGGGGGAAATATGTATGACAAAGTGGAAAAGGTTTTCGTGTGACACATTTTGTCCTTTAGGACTTCATTGAACTAAGTTAAATAATATACATAGCAAACAGGAAAAGAAAGAACCTTGTAAGCTGCAGAAAGTTGCATTCATCAACACTGAAACTGATGACCAGCATCATTTATTTAAATCCAGTAAAATCTGATACGAGGCTATAATTTGATGAAGATATGATGTTACTATATTTAGAGTAGATAAACCTGCTTTGAAATTTTGTATTCAGAATGTTGTTTATATTTGGATACCATTTGCTGGTGTCTAATTTGCCATTCATTTTCACCTTGAAGCAAATTCACATGTTTATTATGCTCACATTAATATATAGTGATAATTGATCTACCTTAATATTGTAATTACACAGCAGAAAAGTTTATCAATTAGGCACTTTGAAAACAAAGGCTGAAGAATATGCCTGTAGTTAATTAATATTTGATTTATAATTATGATACATAGATAATTTCATTACTGATTGCACTCTTCCCACTTCTTGAAGGTTGACTATTGAGTTTAACATCATTTATTGGTATTTCATGAGCAAGTAATATAGTTATGGAAGATTGATTAGCTCAAGTCTTCATTCATCCTATGTTTCTTTTATTAACCATCTGGACATGCCTGTGAGGAAGCATTTTATCAAGATATCTAGCAATGTGACAATATACAGGAAGGAGTAGATTTACACTTCATTTTTAAGAACATTAGTGCAAAATGAATATAAAAAGTTTCAATCAGAATTTAAAAAAAACCTTGAAGGTTCTGTAACTACTCTTCCACTGAACATCTCTTGGATGGTGTGAATTCACATTGCAATAATAACTATGAATTCACATCATCCTCAGAAGTTTACAGATGGAAGGAACACTATATACATAAAAATAAAATAATTGGTACTGAAAGATATTAATATATTTAATAAATCAATAATGTGTAAACATAAGCAATTAATGATGAAGATAGAAAAGACACCAACTGATGTTGAATAGTCAAATGATGACTACTCTCACTGATACTATGATATTACCTTATATATATATATATATATATATATATATATATATATATATATATATATAATTATTTTAAAAAAAATATGATGCCTTCGCTACATAAGAGTTCTCATGTTTCAAAAACAAGAGCCAAAACCATCAATATAATCCTTAAAAATTAAATTGAATTAAAGTAACAAGCCCTGTTTCATCCTCAAGCAAAAATTTAGGAATAACCAATTTTGAAATTTACGTATCGTTATGTATATATATATATATATATATATATATATATATATATATATATATATATATATATATATATATATGTATATTTCAACTGAAAAATTGCTGGCAGACTAAAAAGTTTTCATTCTTTATATTAGACTGAAAGTATACTGAGAAACTTTTTATTCATATATAATTCAAGCAGTATATCTGAAAATGAATTAGTTTTGTAGAAAGTTTACTTTGGATCTGAATCAATCTTCTCTCTTTAAACTTAGTGCTAGGGTTTATCATCTGATAAAAAATAAAATATGAAAAAAATTTTTTTTAAATCTTGTAAATCAGTATATTAATTATTGTATATTTTAGCAATCATATCTCTGGAAACAGTAAAACTAAGTATTATTTCTACTTCAGACACTCAGTAATACTAAAATCAGCAAAAATAATACAATAATCAACTGAAAAATAAAAGTACTACATATAAAAGACAAAACAACATAAATAAAGTTAGCTATCTTTATGGTTGTAATATTCTTTGTTTTAAATAATTTAAAATCAAATATAAATAAATATTCTACAAGGATTGAAAAAGTGATGTTGTTATTATTATTATTATTATCATCAGCATAAATTTCATCAATCCATGATCATAAAAAGAGGACTGCTTGGTGATAACATTCTGGTCTGTCATATTTAATAAAACATATTTAAATATAGAGTATATTCTATACAACTGTAAGTATTGAAATTACTAAACAAGTAGAAATTATCCAATTTCAATAAATAAGCAGTAGGACACTCAAACAACATTTTACTAGACAGATGAACTGAATACATGTGGGTTTCTGTCATTTTATTTTAGCTTTTCATTTAGGACTTATTTTTTATTAAATCTCATAACAAAACTTACTAATAAGCATATACTGACCAGATCATTCTTTGATTGTGGATAAAGAGATAAAGATATAGAATATAAACAGCGTGATGTTTCTAGCCTGCATTGCAGTAATCTGTGTTAGGCTCTGACAAAACCTGGCTGGCCACAATACACTGCACCATTTTATCCAGCCTTGATATGCAGCAGCTTGTTCTAACTTTGTCACTCTTTCTTTTCATGTCTGTCTCATATACCTGCTGGTTTATTTGCGTGTTCTCTTCATCAGCTTGAGGTATTAATGTCTAATCAATCATTAAAAGTAATCAACTAATCTTTATGCAGAATAGAGAAGGAGATCCTTGGTAGAAAATGTGATACTTTATCCATATCATAAACATGTTTTTTATAGTTTTGCTTTTACTTTTTTTGTATCTTCTCACTTGGTATGTTTCACAATTATCTTACTTTTTTCTCTTTTTACAACATGAATAGCATAACTGGAAACTGTAATATTATTTGATGGATAAAGATTGATGAGGAAGATGAATTACTCAATTTCATCCAATGAAATATTCTGGTAGTTGTAGTCCATTAATTCTTTCACAATAAATAATAACCGCATCAGATAAACAATTTATAATAAATAATAAACTAATTACATTTACATATGAAAAAAGGAAGTCATATCTGTAAGCTTTGAGTTTATTTTCTTTTTAAACTCTTAAATTGTGTGCTGTATTGGAGATTTATTGTGGTTAATATGTCATATTATAGAAGCCTTAAATCAAACCTTTAGTTTCCATAAGTTATTTTTTCCTGTAAATCCCAAATCTTGTATTTGAGTAAATATTTCTTCTACTTTAAACCTGGATTTTGGATATAATAATTATGTCATCTATGTCACTGACAGTAAATATTTGTCAATATTGTATCAATAATTTGCTGGAAAATTGCTGATGCACATTTAAAAGTACAATTTTGCTTCCTACAGACTATTTTGAATTGGTGGAGAACCAATCATTTTTCAAATGCCACCAGATATTTTTTTTTATATATCAAACTCTGTGTTCAAATTAAGCTTTATTGAAATAAATACAATAAACAAACAAATACAATAACAAATTTTCTAGTTGCTCAGATCAAATTTGATTTTATTAAATAATGACTTTTTTGAATATCATAGTATTGCATTTCCTTGATTTTTGTTTTCTAATGAATTTTTCTGAAGCCTTTAATATCACACAACACACAAAATTACTGAAAAGAAACAATTTTATGAAATGTCACTCACCATATTGCCATTATGCTTTTAGAGATTTATAATCTTTTAGCACTTTTCAAATAGAAGGTTTGCAATTTTGGGGGTTGTTCCTCTTTAACCACAATTATTCCTAAAGATTGTCATTTCTTTTTTAATTTTTAGCTGTGGTATACTTTAAAGTTATCATTCATCAATGCAAGTTCAGCATTAACCCTCAATTTCAAATTTTATTTTTTGTTTCATATTTGACAGAGAGCTTTAACTAAACAGAGGATTTACAGGCTTGAATGGTGGAAAAATAAGAAAAGTAAATAGTGTTACATATATGATTTAAATCATGCAGTACAAAATCTTTTTGAATCACTTAATTGAAAGTTTATGAAGTAGAAGTTGTAGAAAAATCAAAACTTGAAGGAAATAAAAACCAATACAATACCTGTCATCCATGGGACGATAAAGGGATTGGAAGTGTTTATCAATATTTTCCCAGAATCACAATAATTATTTTCCTGTCAAATGAATCAAGTCCTTTAGAAAATAATAGATTAAAAAGAAAAAATGATAATGATGATAATCTCTTTTTGTTGTCATGCAATAAGTGCAGATGAATTATCAAAACTAGTGAAACTGGTATAGAAAATAAAAATTGAGAGAGAGAGAGAGAGAGAGAGCAAAAAAGTGGAACTACTGTAAGTTGATGGCAGCCACTTAGAACCTTATTGGATACAAAAGAGAAAAAAATCAAGAACATTAAGAAAACCACTAGTAATGTTCATAATTTGGAATTATTACATGAAGCATGAAAGAAAAAACATGTTAAACAAAACTTGTTTTGTGAAAAATGAAAGGGAAAGATATTTTTATAGTTTGATTGTTGATATTGTCCATGCATCAGTGACCATGATAAAACCTGTGAATTTATCTAATAAATCAATAAGAGATATACACAGTTTTGTTGTAGGAACAAACATTTACAAGTCAACTGGCTGCTCAAATTTTGACACACAAAAAATTTTAAAACAAAAATGATTCTCATTAAAATTATTTTTTCTAGATATTTTGTCTTTTATTCCTCTATTAAAATTTGATTTCCCTGTGAAGATTTTGGTTGTAATTTGTAGAAATTCTTTTAGGTCAGGCTAAGTCTGGCACAAGACTTAAATTTGTGGTGAAGCTAGTGAGGATCAAACTTATTATTGATGACAAGAATGCAAACAATTGCCTAAAATTAGTTTGAAAAACACATTTTTATATCTGTTAATGATATATATTAAGCCTGTCCATCATTTTTTCTTAGTCATATTTTTAAGTAAGACAAATATGGTCAGTTTCATTAGTTAATATCTGTATGGAATTAATCTTAAATGACTATGTATATCAAATTAATATTTTTTTTCATCAATAAAACTCATTTTTTTCTCATCTGAAATATATGAAACCATTTTAGTTAATAGATCAGAGATTGCCACAGATTGTCATATAATATTTATCAAATATATAAGTGACTTATCTGGTTAACCAACTTTACATCAAAATGCTCTTATCAGGACCAGATGTTTGATAAATCTATTGAATTTATTATCAGATCCCATATTTATAATTTTTCTGAGTGGATCAATGCTAATTCTAACTTTCAAATTTCGTCACTATTGCAAATTTCTGAGTATTGTATAATTCATTAATATTAATTGATTATTTATTTTTTTTAGGTAAGAATTTTAAGATGTCACAAAATATCAGAGTACCTAAAATATTTCTGAGTCTGTGGTTTGTTTGATTGAATGCTTTCTACATTTTAAGCATAAGCATAAGTGTAATCAGTTTCTTCTGATTTTTAATAAAGTTTCCTAATCAGTTTTGTAATCCTTCAATGTAGCAAAAGTTAAATAATCCAAAACCACATGTTTCCTGTTTACTACTGCAGACCTACTCTCCCTGTTACCTCTTGAAGCACTTTTTATAGATTGAATGACAGTTCAAATTTGCATAGGTAGAAAGAGATTCTCACAAAACTATCTGACTTTGAGATATATCTTTTTTAAATATACAACTTGTAAAGCTGCCATTTTCTTTTTGGGAATATTTTAAACACAGGACATGTCTGAAACTGTTTTCAATGTGACAGGAGGAAGTCTTGCAAGGCAGCCGTCTTTCTCATCAGGATCTGATCTGATTCTTTGAGCACCAGCTCAAGATGAAGAGTAGAACTGATAGAAAACAGTTGGTTTCAACAAATTTCAGCAAAAGGTGGGTGACTGAGGCAAACTTGACTCATGTGAATGGGGCTAGCCTTGATTTTCTTTTTTAGGTCCACCTAAGTCACATCAGAGTGGTTTTCTCTGGAGCCTTTCCCTGGTTACTATAGACAAGTTTTGTGTACCTAGTTAATTAAGTGTTGTTCCCGGCCTGTTCCTGGCTGCATCTTTGGTTATGATCCAAGTTGAGATTCCCAACTGCTCCAGTTTATTTTTGGCCCTCCTTTTTTCATCTCAACTGGGTCAACTTTCTTTTCTCACCATGTCCATATTTATTTTCTCCTTTCTCTCTCCCTTAATGAGAGAGCTTCTTGATTTTGTCTAAAGGCAGAATACAGTGGCCTTTCTTTTGAGGGTTGGATGGGTCCAACTAATATTAGTTATCTTTATTTTGTTTGTTTTGATATTTAGTTTGTTTTTGGGTTCATCCTTTCCATTCTCAATGTAAATCATCCATAAATTTTTATGTATAAAACTTTTATGATCATGAAATTTTTATGTCATGGGGGTATACAGTATTATCATATATGGAGGATTAATTAGTGATGGATGAGTTCTTATGGTGAATGTGCAAATTGTAATGAGTGAATGAGTTGTGAATTGGATTAGATAAGTATAAGATAGTTAACCCATTTCCCCTTTTTAGGCCTTGTGCCATAATTGTATTTTTTACAATAAATCTCAACCAATTTTGTTTAGGAGGTAAGCAATTTTCTCTAGTATTACAGTAAGTAAAAAGGATTGCCTATCATTTTATCAGCTTAAAAGTTGTGCATGGTATATAATTTTTAATTTTGATGCTTTTGGTATAATTTTTGAATACATACATTTAATACATACAAAATCTGGCCCAGCTGAGTTGGATAGTGTCATTAATTGGCACCTGAGGCATCCCCAAATGAAGAGATGACAAGGGAGCTTGTGCAGTTATGTACTCCAGTTTGCATAAGCCTGGCCTACCAACCCACTTTTTAAACTCAACGTTGTTTCATACTCTGCTTGTGTGGTTAAATTCCAGCAAAATTATTGAAAAGAAAAATGTGGTACTTTTTCTCTGCTGACTCATTGTCAAGAATACAAAGAGTTCATATGAATCTAATTAATAAACACATAAACCATAAGCACAAACAGAAAGATTGACATAAAGATATGCATATATCCACACACACACACACACACACACACACACACACACACACACACACACACACACACACATATATATATATATATATATATATGTGGTCCCCTCCAAAAGTATTGGAACAGTTTTTCTTGTTCATTGAAGACATTTGGATTTTGGATCAAAAGATGAATATGAAACAAGAGTTCCAAATTTCAGCTTTTATTTCCTGGTATTTACATTTAGATGTGTCAAACAACTTAAGACATACCACCATTTGTATCAAATCACCCCATTTTTAGATAAGCAAAAGTAAATGAACAGATAGTCTTTAAGTAAATAACATTTAATATCTGTTTAACAATAACTGTGTCAAGTCTGCAACCCATTGATGTCACTAAACTGTTGCATTCTTCATTTGTGATGCTTTTCAAAACTTTTAATGCAGCCTCTTTCAGTTCTTGTTTGTTTTGTGGTTCTTCCTTCAGTCCCCTCTTCAGGAGGTGAAATGCATGCTCTATTAGGTTATGGTCAGATGATCTAAATCTGTCCATTTTTTCTCCTGATGAAGTCCTTAGTTTTATTGACAGTATGTTTGGCCTTTCTATCACATTGGTAGGAATTAATCTTGGTCTCATCAGTCCATAAAACTTTCTTCCAGAATTTTTGTTGCTCATCTCTGTACTTCCTTCCAAATTCCAATCTTTCCATTATTAATGCTGCTGAGTGGTTTGTCTCTTCTGATATGACCTCTATATTTCTGCTCTTGTAAATTTCTTTGAATGGTAGATTGTGAAACCTTCACCCCTGCACTGTAGAAGTTGTTGGTGATGACACTGATTTTTTTTTTGTGGTTTCCTCACAGCTCTCACAATGTTTCTGCCATCAACTGCTGTTATTTTCTTTGGCTGACCTGTTCTGTGTCTGTTGCTTAGTACACCAATATTTTCTTTCTTTTTCAGGACATTCCAAATTGTTGTCTGTTGCCAAATTGGCTATGCCCAATGTTTGTTCAACAGCTCTGATTGATTTTTCTTCTTTTCTCAGCTTCAAAATGGCTTGCTTTTCTCTCCACTATGTTGGTTTAAGAAGTAATACAGACTTTACAGGTGAAACCCAAGACTAAAACCAAGAGTAGTCATTCAGAACTATTTAATATTTAAACAATCTAAAAATCAATCTAAAAGGCAACACCTGGACAACAAGAAAGACCTGTCAGTCATGTGTTCCAATAGATTTGCACACTTGAAAAAATGGGTGGGTTCAAACAAAAGGTGGTATGCCCTAAGTTGTTTAATACATCTAAATGTAAATATCAGGAAATAAAATCTAAAATTCTGAACTTTTGTCTTATGTTCATCTTTTGATCTTAAACCCAAATGTCTTCAGTGAACAACAAAAACAAAGGAATTGGCCTTGCCATTCCAATACTTTTGGAGGGGGGCTGTGTATATATATATATATATTGGAAATGACTTTTAAACATGGCATGATATCCTTGTGTTTAATGGAGTTGGAGCTATGAAAACAAATGGGCTTAGGCTGCTTTTACTTAGCAAGGAATTGGATCTTAGAATCACTAATCACTTTTTTCAACAACCTGCAAACTATAAGACAACAGGGATGCATCCTAAATCCAGTGATGTGCACATTGATTATATCTTCACCTGCAGGTGTCACCTAAACTTTTAAAATCACTCTTTTCACACTTTTGCTATCTCTTGAACCATGCACTGCTGCACAATAAGGTTTCTTTTAATCTCCCTCCAAAAAAGGTCTCTTGATGAGCCACCATTCCCAGTGAAGGTTGATGTGGGTGCTTTGAGATCCACTGGTGGGAGACTGCAACTTTCTGCAAAACTTGACTCATCCCTCAATTTTGTTCAGATTTCTGATGATATTGAGGCTTGTTGGAAAGCTCTCAAAGATGCCATCTATGTAGCCTCCATAGAAATCATAAGATTTCCTATGAGAAAATACTAGGACTGGCTTGATGAAAGCAACTCAGATGTCCAGAACTTTATTAGCAGGATGCATAACCTACAGAGGCTTTGGATTGTGGATAAAATTCTACAACTAAAAAGAAAGTCTACAATAATTGTAAGCAGCAGGTTCAGTCCTAACTTAGGAAGATGAAGTATGCCTGGTGGATAACTAAAGCAGCTGAACTAGAAGAAGCTGCTGATAAAAATCCCAGAGCCTTTTATAATGGTCTAAGGGCAGTGTATAGTCTGAGGGCAAGCAGTTAAAATCCAGTGCTATCCTCTGATACTGCAACAAAGTTGAAATACTTTCTCTGGAAGGAACACTTTGAGAAGGTCCTTAATGTTTAGTCAAATGTGGATGAATATGTAACATCATCTCTTCCACAAAGGCTGGAGAATTAGTATCAAACTCAAGCTTGAATGAAGTACAAGCTGCTATCAAGCAACTGTCATCTAATAAGGATCTTGGTAAATATGGCATCTTACATGAAATTTAAAAAAAACTGTTTCATTGGCTTCTGCTATTTCTAGAAATCTAGGAGGTCAAATGTCTCCCCCAGGATGCATCCATAATCAATCTGTTCAAGAACAAAGGTAAAAGATCTATTTGTGACAACCTTTGTGGCATCTCTTTTCTCTGTATCACTGGTATAACTGAAAAACTGCAGGTGGAACTGATTGGTTTATAAGCTGACAACTCTTTAAAGAGGTTGTTTGAAAATAAACCACTGGTCAAATTTTAAAGCATCTCTGCACTCAGAAAAGTTTTAAAAATCTGAAAAATGTTGCAAGAAATATGTTTGTGTTGTTTGTATCAACTTACATTTGTGAGCAGACTTTATCCATATTGAAAGTTAACAAGTCAAAGAACAGATCACTTCTCACAAACTCAAATCTTCAGTCAGTGTTGAGGATCAGTAAAAGAAATTTAATCATAATTTTAACAAACTGTTAAATGACTGCAAGTCAGATGCATCATTCTTATTGAGATCCTTCTGTTGATGAATTACTTTGTTTTTCAAATAAATTTCTTTCATATGAAGTTACTATTTCAAATATCAATAAAAATTATTTTTTCTTCTTTAAACTGAATTACTTTGTTTTTCAAATAAATCTCTTTCATATGAAGTTACTATTTCAAATATCAATAAAAATTATTCTTTCTTCTTTAAACTGAATTACTTCATTTTCAAAAAATAGCTTTTATGTGAAGTTTCTACTTTAAAATGTAAATTAATTTTTTTCTTTAAATTTAGTTGCTTTATATAAATTTCATTTGAAGTTTCTGCTCTAAAATATTAATTAGTAAAAATTGTTTCTTATTTCTTTATGCAGAGTCACTTTGTTTTTCAAATAAATATGTTTTCTACCTTATAATATTAATTAATAAAAATAATTTTTTTCTTAAAACAAGTTTATTTTATCTTTCATATGTGTTTCATGTAAAGCTTCAACTTAAAAATACTTGTTAATATTTTTTTCTTTAAAGTACTTTAAACTGAGTTACTTTGTCTTTCAAATAAATGTGTTTCATGTGAACCTTCTACAGCAATTAATTTTTAATAATCATTAATTAAATAATTAATGATGAATAAAAATTAATTGCATTTTTTTCTTTAAAAGCCTTTTTTGTCTATTTTAGATATTAATTATTTTTGGTTAATATACTATGCAGTCCGTGAATTTTTGAATGTGTTCCTTGCACATATTTATTTCTTGTTTTCAAAACATAGTCACATATGAGGGCCTGCTGAAAAGTTCTCATGATCTGATGTTTGGTCACTTAGTCAAGAAAATTTCAGCACTCTTTTATATCTGTAAATATATGATACTTGTATATGTCTGTAAACGCGCATATATATATATATATATATATATATATATATATATATATATATATATTAGCAAGGAACAAGCATAAATTCTTATTTAAATTTAAATTACAAGGCATATTGAATAATAAATTTAATAAAACAAAACAACCGGTTTCATCCCAGCTTATCAAGTTTTATTCTGGGAATGGAATTAAAAAAAAGAAAAACGTGTAAATCAATTTATGGGATGACTAATGAGAGAGAAGAAAAATATTCAAGGAAAACTAGAGAGCAATAATATTCAGACCCAGCAAGCAATCCCTCAGAGAGAAGTCTTGTGGGATCTGATATATAGGGACTCTAGAACCTTGAGATGATATAAGGAGTGTGACCAAGACAAAGTAGAGAAACGGTTAATGTTAAAGTCTGTAACACAGCTCCTGCTATTAATATGTTGAGTGATAGTTGACCCGGATGTATTGACTAGTTGACTACTGCTAGGGGCCGGCTACAAAATTCTGGAAGGTAAATGCTGTTTTATTCTGAAATCCAAACGCTGAGAAGTCCTCCCTATGTAGTCGAGTCCACAACTACATTCATATTTATAAATCACTGAATTAACATGATGTGAAGGAAGGACATCCTTGCGAATGGAAGAAAGAATACGTCGAAGAAACGAATAAGCAGAAAAATAACAACTGCAAGTGAAATTCGTCTCGCCAAAGACTCACCTTCTGAACCAAAAATGAGAAGACGCAAATAAACAGGACATTTTTTAACTAGATGGGGCTTATCCTTATGAAAATTATTGATAACATCAAAAATAAAACCATCCAAAATATCTAAAGGATATCCGTTTTTGGAAAGTGTCATCTTAATAAAATCAATCTCCCTTCGATGAAAGCCTTCAGAACAAATCATGTGCTGATTTTTTAACAGGGTTAAATGAATGTTTAAAACAGTTTACCAATTCCGGAGGAAATTTTTTTTCTGAATTGGACCTGTCAGACACTTACCAACAAGTACTAGTAGACGAAGAGTGCTCAAAATTATTAACAATTTAACACTCATAGAGGGTTATACAAATCAACCGACTTCCTTTTGGTATAAAAGGTAGCACCAAGTATATTCCAACAGATTATGGACATCATGCTTGCCGGTTTGGATTGTGCTCAAGCATATTTGGATGACGTACTTATTAAAAATAAGACCCGAAAGTAACATGCAGAAGATGTAAAGAAAGTCTTTGAGAGAATCAAAGAATATAGTTTTAAGATTAGTGAAGGAAAATGCGAATTGTTTATGTCCTGACTTAAATATCTAGGATAAATTATCGATGAAAACGGTAGACGACTGGATTCTTCAAGGGCGACCACAATAAAAGATATGTCCGCTCCAATAAATGTAATAAAGTTACAAGCATTTTTAGGGTTTACTAATTACTATCACACACACACACACACACACACACACACACACACACACACACACACACACATATATATATATATATATATATATATACCAAACATGCACGAATTAACATGCTTGAATAACCTGCTAAAGAAAGATCTGAAATGGGATTGGACAGGTAAATGTCAAAATGCTTTCGAAGAGATCAAGAAAGTCATAGCAGCTAATTTTACCTTAAATTAAAGATTGTGGTTGCATCAAATGCAAGTGATTCAGGTATTGGAGCAGTGATTCTATATGAGAACGGAACAACTAAACCAATAGCTCATGCTTCAAGATTGACTGCAGCTGAAAAAAGCTACAGCCTGATTGAAAAAGAAGTATTGGCAATCATATTTGCCATGAAAAAGTTTCACAAATTCATACATCATAGAGAATTTATACTGCATATCGTTCATGATTGTCCATATATGGATAAAAAAGGTGTTCCTACACATACAGCAAATAGACTGCAGCGCTGGGGAACTATCCTATTGTACTATAGTTATAAACTGGAGTTTCTACCATCCAAAAAATTAATTCATGCAGACGGATTGTCTAGACCAAGGGTCGGCAACTCATTCGACCCCGCGGGCCGGATCATGTTATAATGACGGGTCGCGGGCCGGACGAAGGCCATTAATGAAAAATTAAGGAAAATTACATATGCAGACCCCTGTCAACCTAAATATTTAAAACCATAATGAAAATAAACATTGAGAAATCAGAAAAACAAAAGAAAATCTAAAATTAAAAACACCTAATAAAAATTACTTTTCCTCAAGGAACGTCAAAATACTTCACAGTAAAAAAAAAATCAACTGACGTGAAATGGATGAAATTATGACGTGTAGGTTTGAAACTGTTATTGAAAATTGTTTCACAAACGAACCACACACACACATCAAACAAAAACGGAGCGCATATACCCATAGATACGAGTACAAATAGTTGCAAACATATACACTTACGTACGTACACATGCGGTATCATCCACACATTCATGAGGCATGTATGTATTATGCGCGTATGTTTAACTGTCTTTAGATTTCTGCTACCTCGCATGTCAGTCCCTCCCTGGCCTCTTGCACTTTATCGTTCCTTTCGCTTCTGTTATCTTATCTTGTTATATAGCCAACGATCATAACAAATATGTATCCATTATTTGACATTAAACGTAGGCAACGCAACTTGGTAAAATAAGTCTCATGAAAGATAACTGGCAGATAGTCTAATTCGAAAGCCTCGTCTCTCATGTTAAAAATAGAGAAATTGGTAATCAAGCTCGCGGGCCGGTCAAAATGCCTTCGCGGGCCGGATCCGGCCCGCGGCCCGTAGGTTGCCGACCCTTAGTCTAGACTAATACCAAGATTTTGTGAACCACTTCAAGACACAGTAATTGCAGCGATAAGGCCCGGAAGTGAAATTATTAATGTATTACAATACTGTAAAATTGGAGAAAATAAGAATTAAGTCGGAAAAAGATGACTTTATAATGAAAATGAAAAAGCAATCAAGATTTAAAGAAAAAATATTGCTAGAAATAATGCATATTCATTATATAATCATGTACTTATGTACGCAAAAAGAATTGTGATACCAGCATAGTTGCAAAAACGTATGCTAAAGGAATTTCACATAGAACATCCAGGAATTTCTAGAATGAAATCTTTAATGAGGTGTTATACTTATTGACCAAAAATGGATCGAGATATCGAAAAATTAGTGAAATCATGCAGAGATTGTGCTCTGGCAGGGAAGTCACTGTCTATAAAAATTCAACCTTGGCTGAAAAGTGAAAACCGATATGCCATGGTTCAGACTTCGCAGGATCGTTAAACAGAGCATACTATCTAGTGGTAGTAGATAGTTACACAAAACGGCCAGAAATATTAAAATGTAGAAGACCGACTACTGCGATATTGATAAATTTCCTACACGCGATCTTTGTAAGGTTCAGTGTTCCTGACTATCGTTTCAGATAACGGGACTCAATTCACGTCTAGTGAATTTAAGTTTTTTTTTGCAAATCATTAGCAATAGAACATATTACAACTCCGCCTTATCACCCAAGATCATACGGACAAGCGGAACGGTTTGTTGATACGTTTAAAAGGGCATTAAAAAGTCGGAGTGAAAGGAGTCAGATGAAGAAATGTTACAACAATTTTTGAGTGTTTGCAGAATAACACCAAACCCGAACTCAGTGTCTGGAATGTTACCTGCAGAGTTGATGTCCGCCAGGAAGATTAACCCTGTATTTAAAAAATTATTACCAGAACTGAAGACGAAGGAATCAAAATAATAAATAATATAAATAAATATTCTAGACCGGGTGATAAAGTGTTTTAATTAAATGTACCAACGTGGAAAAGAATTCTGGGAAGATGACATTATAAAAAAACAAAAACGATCGTAAAAATGACATATATGGTACAGGGACAAAAGTGGGAACATAAGCGACACTTTAAACAGTTAAAAAAAACTGATTTAGTAAGTGCACGAAAAGAGGTACAGATAGAAATATTGTATGACATGTTTGACGTACCCACGCCATCAGAAATTAGTGAACCAAGGAGGTCCAGTGAAAGAAAAAGAACAGCAACAGAATATTTGATTTTTGAACCGAAACTGAAGAAATATAGACTCCAGAGGTAGTCATTTCAAAGGGGAGGTGTTATTTCGGAATGAAGTGTCTCTGCCGACACTTGAGTTTGAACATAGTTTGCTAGTGAGCAAACACAGGCGATCCCATTATTGAATTGAGCATACCGCATGACCATAAAGGAAACGCATATATAGGAAATTGCGTGACGTCTAGATTGATCTGCACTTCTATTCTATCCTCTATTACTATACAGACCGCTATTTTCTACTGTTATAAAATAAAATAGGCTGATTTGCAGGCAAATAAACTAACATACTCAAGAGCGAGAGCCGGATGTGAGCGGGACAAGGTCCCGTCACAAAATGACCATTATCGTCGTTTACGCATAGCCCCGACGCACGAGTTCTGGTTGAAAAATGAAATAATATTTTAAAGTGTTTCTATTTTTCGACCAATAAAAATGCTTCCCACCTAATTATACTCGCGTCGTTTTTCGAGACAGTTAAGCCATAAAAAACGCCATAAAAGGGGTCACACGGGGAAGTACACCAGCAGTCAACAGGAGGCCAGGGAAGAGACCTGTCACGGTCAGAAGCAGTCAACAGGAGGCCAAGGAAGAGACCTGTCACGGCCAGGATGAGCAGTCGGCAGCAGTCAGCAGCAGTAGCGCCACGCCAACCAGTGTGAACTACTATGAGAGATCAACCCAGACCGGGAGCCGGCTTATGAACTATACCAGAAGGTAGCTGTCCCAAACCCACACGTTCCTATTGAAATATATCACGTAAATCTATTTCTGCTGTTGTCGTATTTCCTTCTTGCAACCATACGCTTGTCTATAACACTACTCTATTTACTATACTTTTTCTCTATTCGGATCACTATACGGATTACTATTCGAGCGAGTATTATCGAGAAAGTACTTAGTACGAGTGCTATTCGAAGGCGTCTGACACCAACTCATTATTCAACAACTTACTATAGTTTTATCTGCGATTACAAAGTTTCTACTAAAACGAGCATTACGAATGTGACAACGAATATTCGTTGACATTTCAAAAGTATCAAAAGAGTGTTGACATCCCAAAAGTAAATAAGGATTTGGTTCACATAGTTTAATAATTTAGTAAATGTTTATAAATTTATGAATAAAAAATTGTTTTTATATTTATTTCTTTATAAATTGGTAAATGATAAATATTGCATTGCATTAGTTTTAATACAATTCTATTAGATTTTATAATGTTGTAAATATGAAATTATTCTTGTAAATAAACAATCTAATAATGTATTTAAATTTATTAGATTGTTTATTTACAAGAATATTTTTATTCTTGAGAATTTACAACACAAATATTAAACATTATTAAAATATTTTTGTTGTAAATTCTCAAGAACAACAAAAAAATGTATAAATTCACTTTCATCATATATTTAGGTTTTATAACAATTCTAACCATCACTTTTAAAACAATAAGCATTGTTGAACAGTGAAGGTAGTTAAATAATAGCAATGTCAAGGGAAAAACCATCCTTTTGACTTTTTTTTTGCAGGCATGAAGGTCCAAAATTGCCAATTGGTCTTTTTCATTTGATCTGATATACTGGATGGATTTCTATCGATCCAGTATATTAATTGTAATAAGAGATTGTGTGGCATAGTTTACATCAACTCAATTAACCATTTTCCTCTGACTTATTAATAAAAAAGTCAAGTCATCTATTAAGAGTGTTGTGACCAAGTAAATGGTTAAAGAATGACAAAAGTGTTGCAGATATATCATATATTAAACAGTAAGTACCACAGAAGAGTATTACATGACTAGTGAGTGTGTGTCGGTTGACCCAGCATTCAATCTACTTGACTGTTCCCCCAAGGCCCTCTCTCTTACTAATCTTATAGTAGGCAGAAGAGTTCAACATAGACTCTTTAGAGGGAGGACACCACAACATCCACCTTTTCACCCTGACTCCGTATGGAGTCTTTTTTTTTTTTATAATTACCACACAATACTTTTTATTCAACCAAATAAACCCTTTTTCACAACCCCGCCCCCGAAACAACCACTTTGAAATACAGGAATTACGTTCACGATTTTTTTTTAGTTTTATGACAAACATTTTACGTGTAGCAACAGTTCCTTTTTATTAAGATCTCTATTCATTATTCCTAAATAATGAAAAATTGGATAAGTTTAATGGTAAATTATAATGTTAATAATTTCCAATAATCCAATGCATATTGTGCTTTTCTGGTAATTCAAAGTTCATAAGTGAGGAGAAGTGTTTTTTTTTTCTCATTCTTTTCCTTTTTCTGTAGACATGGTATGAAATGAAAGATGTTCAATATCTTTTTCTTTTGGGGTTAATTTCTAAAGGTTCCGTAAATTTCCGTTTCTTTTGGGCTTTCTGAGCTCTGGCACTGATTGCGGTATTGGAACCTCAAACGTGTCAAAGACGACGTCCATAGTGTCATCTTCTATGGGATCCCTGTCGACTACACTTTCATACCGTTTTCTAATTTGATTTACATGACGTTTGTGTATAAACTTCGGTCCCTGAACGATGTAAATCATGTTACTAATTTGTCTGTCTATTGTTCCTATCTCCCAGTGAGCTTTATTATTCCCAAATACACGAAAAAACACTTTTCATCGATCTTAATGCGCTTTTTAAGCACTTTATTCCTATTTTCCGCTTTAGTTTCACTCAGAAGGAATTTGTCAAATACCGATTTTACTATCCTCCGCGGACGGCTTCTTATATTTTAATAAATTAAGAATAGAAAACGGTTAAGAATAGAAAATAGTAGTTTAAAAACATGTGTTTTTGTTTAACAAAAGTACTAAGGGAAAAAGAAAAGGAAAAAATAAATAAATAAACGCTGTTTTTTGATTTTTATAAGTAAATTTTGGAAGAGAAAAGGGCATCAGATTACTGTTAAATCCTACCAGTCATCCAATAAAATATTTGATTAAGTGATTAGATGTGATAAAAGATAAACGTTTAGGAAATAGATTTTAAATGACCAGGTCAAAAAAACTGTCTTTACTGTATCTCGACAACACATTAAGGAAATAAAGAAAAGATAACAATTTTCTTTTTTTTCCCTTTCTCCAGTAAAAAAAAAAAAGAAAGAAAGTGCAGGGCTATAAAAACATCCGACGGCCTTCACATGAAGATTTGTTAAGATAAAAAGATTTAAAAAATCCTGGAAAATACATCGTTGGAGGCCGATTACAGACAAGGATTTTTACACATCAAAGAAAGCAAAATTTAAGTACCTTGAAATTTTTAACTTACAGTCGCCAATGCTTATCTTTTGTTTTCACCCGGTGGTCTAGGGACTTCCGATTAGTTCAATATAAATACGATTTTATTTTTTTCCGAGCCGGGCAGTTCAGCCGGGTGTGTTTTTTGAAGAAGCCACGTGTGTCAGGCACACTGAAGAAGTGAAACTCCGTTCGTCTGAGTCGGTCGGTTCGGCATTTGATCTCCATTAGTTAGAGTTAGAGCTGAGTGTCACATCGCCTACCCCAACGGCAAGACTAAGTCTGAACAAAATAAAGCGTTGATTAAACTCATCTAAGTTGTGGAATTTTTCGTTCCTTCAATGGTTTATCTTGTGCCCCAGCTTGAGACTTCGATTTTTTCAACCAACCCCGGCAACATCACAGCGTGGAGAACGGCCGCCGGAGAAATTGCGTGAGCTCTCAGTGGGTGTTACAATTGGTGCCGTGTTAACCCAGGATTTGGAATCCACGGAAGTGCCACTGGATGCTAATGTTTGGATTTCAACGAACCGACGCGATTGGACAGAAAACGAAACAAGAGGAACGGAAAAAGGAAATTGAAGGAAGAACCACTCAACTACCAAATGAAGAAGTACTCTAGGAACCTCAGCAGACAGAAGAATTTCTTTTAGATTTTTTTGATCGTCACACCCACTAAAAGACATTCTAATTGCTTGGTATAAGCTTAAAAAAAAAAAAAAAAAAAAAAAGAAAAAAAAGAAACAAAGAAAGAAAGGAACCCGTAATCAACAAGCACTGATTCACTTAAGGTAAGCCGAATTCCTTACTCCCTAATTTTGTCTGTTCAAAATTCTCGCTGGCATATTCTTGGTATTGGTTTTTTTTTTTTTCTCTTTCTTTTGCCACTTGTTAGAATTGTAATAGTTTAGTATGGATAAGATTCATATTATCGGATCAAGTGGGTCGAGAATACCTGTATATAAAGGTAGATCTTCCGAATTCCAGGCTTGGGTTGAGGCAATAAAAAAAAAGTAGAATACACAAGCTTTCGCAGGCAGAGATAGTTAATGTGGCCAACGACTACTCAGATGGAGTAGTATCAGAATATATAGGGCTGTATTTAGAGGATCATCCTGAATGTAGTTGGGATGAACTTTTGAAAGAGCTAACTCATCAATATGGTGATTGTACTAGTGCAGCTAATGCTGCAAGGGCTTTAATTAAGGTTAGACAGAAAGAAGGAGAAACTCTGCCTGAACTAACGAGTAGGATTCTAGGACTGGCTAAGATAGCGTATAAGGACGCAGTTCAACGAGAGGGCGAGGTAATTCAGATGCAGTTGGCTGAGTTTTTTTCACGGACGCAATCGAAAACCCGTTCGTGAGAGAGGACACAGCCAGGGCATACCCAACCACTCTGACGGAGGCATTCAATGCAGCACAACAGAGCCTCAGGCTGCACGAAAGGCTGGCAACCTCTCGGGAGCAAATGTGGGGGGCGGGGGCAAGGTGATGGAAGATATATAGGGCCTCCCAGAACGATGGGGGACGGTGGAGGTACGGTGGGACGGATCACCATTGGGGAAACCATACCCCGCAGAGGAGCTGGACAGAGTCACGCCCAGTTCCTGGCAGACCGGGATGTTGGGGATGTGGTCGGCTGGGGCACCTGATGAGGGAATGTCCTCGTCAGGAGGGGCCCTTACGTGCCAGAAAAGAAACCGAACGACAATCGGGAAACGCGGAAGGGCCACCCCAAGGGATGTAAGGGTGGCCCGAAGTTATGAGTTGCTCAGCCAAGGTACTGAAGCAACTTGTGATGCGCTGGTGGGCGGCAAATGCGTACAGGCATTATTAGATACGGGGGGCATGCATATCAATCTTTAGGTTAAGAGATTTTAAGGCATTAAACCAAAAAATTAGGAGACTCGAAGCTGCAGGTATGAAGATAATTCAGGCAGACGGACGAGAAATAAGGATAACCGGTGCGATATCCCTGCCTATAAGTGTGGGAGGGGTATCCACTATGCAGAAATTTTATGTAGCCCCAACCATCTGTAGGGCAATGATATTAGGCCGAGACTGGTTGGAGAGCAATAAGGCTCAAATTAGCTTTAATCCAACCTTCTTAAAGTTAGGTGGAAAGGAGATTCCTCTCGGAGCTCCGATGAATGAAGAAGTGGTCGTTCTTACTAGTAAAGACATTGTTTTGCCGCCGCGCACGGCTATTGCATGTAACGGAAGGCTATCGCCAGCAGAAAACCTAAGGCAAGGAGTATATCAGGTAACTCCAACTGATAAAGGTTACTTCGAGGAAGGGGAAATCACGTTATGCGAATCAGTGGTCGAATATAGGGACACTAATGACATCCCAATAATGCTAGGAAATGCCACGAACACAACGATAAAAATAGAGAAAGGGGATGAGATAGGAAGAGCAACGCCCACAACTATCATAAGGCAACAGGTGAGCAAGAAACATTTAGCTCATGTTCAGGTAAACTCGATAGTAAACGAGGAGGAAATACTGGCACCGCCTGAACACATGGGGAGCATAAGGCGACTAATACTTAAGAATAAGGACGTGGTGGCTAACTCTGATAAGGACTTGGGTCGGACACAAACAGTGCAGATGAAGATTGACACAGGGGATCACCCACCAATAAAATTAAAACCGTATCGGACACCGATGCACAAACGTCAACTGGTGGAGGATGCAGTCAATGATATGCTGGAATCAGGGGTGATTGAACGCTCTAAATCCCCTTGGAGTTTTCCAATAGTAGTAGTCAGTAAGAAGGATGGAGGGCATAGGTTTTGTGTCGATTTTAGGGCCTTGAATAAAATAACGAGGCCCATGGCCTACCCCTTGCCAATGATTGATGATATCTTGGCTTTGTTGGGAAAATCTAAATACTTTTCTAAGCTTGATCTAAGATCAGGATATTGGCAGGTAGCTTTAGACAGAAATGACCGAGAAAAGACAGCATTTGCGTGCCACGCGGGTCTGTATCAGTTTAGAGTAATGCCATTCGGACTCGCCAATGCCCCAGGATTTTTTTCAGCAGCTTATGTCAGTAGTTTTGGGGGGGTTAGAGCAATTTGCAATGGCTTACTTGGACGACATATTGATTTTCTCCGCCAGTGAAAGTGAACACCTTCAGCACTTGCAAATTGTTTTTTCCCAATTGCGGAAACACGGGTTAAAGATTAAGCTATCTAAGTGCCAATTCATGCATAAAGAAACAAGGTACTTGGGATACATAATCAACGAACAGGGGGTTAAACCAGATATGGATAAAGTTGAGGTGATCAGGGCAATGCCTGCACCAAAAACGATTCGGCAGGTTAGGGGCTTTATAGGGGCGATAGGCTACTACCGGAGATTCATTCCGGCATTCTCTAGGATAGCCACACCACTTATAGCATTAACAAAAAAATATGCTAGATTCAAATGGACGGAAGATTGCCAAAGATCCTTTGATGCCCTGAAGGAACAGCTGACTGCTGTCCCCCTATTGGCTTATCCAGATCTGAATAGGCCCATGATACTGTACACTGATGCGAGTGATCAGTGCATTGGGGCATGTCTGACCCAGCCCTGTCCAGACAAGGATGGCCCCATGCCAGGGATACCAGAGGAGGTACCCATCTACTTCTTATCTCACCGGCTCTCCCCTACTCAGCAGAGGTGGCCTGTGATCGAGAAAGAAGCCTATGCCATAGTCTATGCATTACAAAAACTAGACTATTACCTGAGCGGAGCGAAGTTTATAATCAAGACGGACCATAAACCCCTACAGTATTTATTTGAAGCGGAACTTACCAACAAGAAAATACAACAATGGGCCATAAATTTGAGCGGGTATAATTGTAAAATAGAGTATTTGGCGGGGAGGGACAATACATGCGCCGATCTGCTGTCTCGAATCCCTCGGGCGTTAGAAGAGGAATCTGTAAACATTATACCTGAGGTGGATGACAAGGCGTACCAGATAAACGTGATTAACTCTCAGCGAATTGAGGATCGAACCGGCTTGGGGGAACTGGAAGACTCGAGTGACATTGAAGAGGACCGACCCCCCGAAATATTCTGTGAGTACGAAATGGACGATGAAATTAAGAATCTAAAGGAAGCAATAGAGGCGGGCCGGGTAACTGAAGCATGTGCACGAAAATACCTAATACAAGAAGATAGGTTATATTATCTCTCCGACAGGGATGGGGAAGTGAGGCCCCGGCTGTACGTAGCCAGATCACTCCGACGTAGGATACTAGCACAGCACCACGACACCCTAGGACACATGGGCATAGATAAAACGTACGGACTTATCAGTAGGAAATATTACTGGCCGGCTTTATACAAAGAAGTGACTGCATATGTGAATAGCTGCATCACATGTCAGGTCAGAGCCGATAAACATACGATAGGACCACTTGTAGAAACGGACACTCCAGCCTATCCATTTGAGAAGGTTAGCTTAGATATTTCAGGGCCGTATGGCGAAACTCCTCGCGGAAACAATTACATAGTCAGCTTTGTCGACTGGCTTACCAACTGGCCAGAAGCTTATGCCGTAAAAGATAAAAAGGCTCAGACGGTAGCCAATTTAGTTCTGACAGAGATATTCCCAAGATATGGGGCCCCCTTAGAGTTAGTGACAGATAATGGAACTGAAAACGTCAATGAGATAATGAGGGAGACTCTCAACAGTTTGAATATAAGGCACATAACCACATCTCCATACCACCCACAGAGCAATGCAAAGGTAGAACGCTTCCACCGATCCTTAGGTGATATTTTAGCTAAGTTAGCAATGGGGGAGAATGAGAACTGGGATCTGTATTTAACTCAAGCATTAGCTGCAGTGAGATTTTCTATGTGCGAGACAACAGAATACTCGCCATATTATATGCTATTTGGACGCGACGTGATTCTGCCGGTAGATAATCTGTTGAAGCCTCGTAGAAGGTACATGGGCGAAGATCACCATCGTCTTGTAATCGAACAACAACACAAAATCTTCGTCCAAGCTCAACGGAGGATTAAACGGGCTCAGAAGAGGAGGAACCACAATGTTAACAAAAACCGCCGAGAAGTAAAATTGAGAGTTGGGGATCCAGTGTATTACAAGAAGCATGTTAGACAAGGCAAATTAGATCTGAAATGGAGACCCTACTATAGAATAACTGAACAAACAGGACCAGTTACTTTCGTAATTTGGGACCAGCTTAGTGGAAAAATCAAGAGAGCGCATGCCAATGATTTAAAGTTAGCTGAACTCCGAAGCTGGGAAACACCCACGATGGAAAATGGTGAAAGACCAATCAGACCATCAACGTTGGCGGCTCCCACCTCAGACCGAGAATCCGATATCGAAGACTCGGAGTCGGAGAGAACCTCCATAAAATTTACTGAAAGTTATCGCCACTCCAGGGAGAACCCCTGTCTTCCTCAGCAGGACCACGAAGAGTGGGATTCTGAGGACGACATCCCTTTGGCAGAACTGAGGTCGAACGATAAGCGATCCCCTCATACGGAGAAGGGTGGGGAGAATGAGGACGAGGAAGGTGTGCCCTTGAGTAGGATACAGTCTAAGTTACGAGACGAAAGTGGACTAAGAAAAAGCACTAGCTAGACCATTTCTTCAACAAAGAACGGGGAACCTTTATTTTTTTCTCTCTCTCTGGGATCGGTAGAAACCTCCAGGACGTTAACAGACAGAAGAGGAAGGTAGGATGGGGTTTAAAATATATATTAGTTTTAGCCTAGTCTAATTTTTTGGGGGGTGGGGGCTGCTATTATTTGTATCCGTTTTCACTACAGTAACCGGGCTCCCCATTGTGTTTCAGGATGGACAGCGTTAGGATTCTGTTGCTGCTCGTCCTTGTTGCGTCAACCGTTGCCTTGCGACATAGCGAGAACACACTTTTCAAAAAGACTGCGGAAGTGGTCGTTACCAGATCAAAATGGGTCATCACGTTGATGATCGACCTGAAGCCATATAATAGATTATTGGAAGGGTTGGGTTTGGAGATACAGAAGGCAAAAACAATAGGTGAACACATAACTGAAAATTATTACTCTGATAAGGGGAACTATCATAACCTCGTGTATTCGCTTAGGCAGGAAATAATTGCATTGGAGTTGCACTGGAGCAATATGAGAGACTATCTGGGTGGACTGAAGTTACTTGAATCTAGAAAAAAAAGGTCAGTCTTACCAATTGTAGGTAAGGCACTTAGTTTGCTTTTTGGAACGATAACCGGGGCCGACTTGGAGACTATCAGAAGGAAATTAGCAGCAATAGGGGAAGGTCAAAAGAGCCTTGAAAAACGGACAAGAAATAGTCTATCGATTTTAAATGTTACCAGGATAGACTTGGCAAAAAATCGGCAGACCATCAATCGGCTGATAAAGAACGTACTAGACATACAGAATGAATTAGGCCAAGTGACTCATTCCATGTCGGCCGAGCTGCAGGAACTCAGGGGCTTTGTGGCGCAATTCCTACAATTGCTCATGGCCATCAACAGATTGCGACAGGCCTCGCAGTCCTTGCAGTTGTCTCTCGAGCATGTTAGTGCTCAATTAGACATGCTCTCCCTAGGACATCTGTCACCTAGTATTGTAGCTCCCGGTCACCTCCGAGATATCTTGCTGGGGATTCAGACTGAACTTCCTCATCAGTTTCGGTTGCCCGCTGATCCCAACATGGAATTATGGCGCTACTATAGCTCCCTGGGTTGCGTTACGCTGATAGAAAACGATAAGTTGTTAGCCTTAGTACCAATACCTCTATTAAACAGAGGGAGTATGTTTGAAGTTTTCCAGGCAATTAATTTACCCATCCCCTACCCTGGAACAAAACAGGAGCTAGGAGTAATTGCTAAATATAAGATAGAAGCAGAATATATAGCCTTGAACCTAGCTAGAACCAAGTTCATGTTGCTCACTGCAGCAGAAGCGGAAAAATGCAGAATGGATATGCTGGGAACATGCCCCTCAAGGAGTCCTATATATGGCACTGGAGGGCATCAAACCTGTTTACTTGGGCTATTTAATGGGAACAAAGAGGAGATTGAACGAACCTGCAACATAGAGGTATCAAAAAGCAAATTGATGCCACAAGCCATAGGCTTGTCAGACGGGGTGTGGGCGGTAGCGTTGGAGACAAAGTTAGATTTGTCCCAGGTATGCAAAGGGAGGCCAACACTAACCATTACAGCCACCCCGCCCCTATCTATCATAAGCTTACCTATGGGGTGCACAGCCTTCGGTACGTCTATCACACTTCCGCCTTTTTACCAAGCGGAAGAGAGATTTGAATCTAGAGATTCTTTCCTTGCTCTCTCAAACATCTCATCGGCTCGTTGGACAGACTTGTGGACACCTCTCGTTAGAACATCGTTGAATTTTACTGCAAGGAAACTTCCACAACTATTAGAGAAAATAGAAAGAATCGATTTACAAGACTTAGTTGATCAACTAGAGACGATAGATGGGGAGGTTCTTCCCCAGAGGAGTTGGACCACTAAATCTGTAGCCTTGTTATCAGTTGGGGATGTATTTTGGTGGGGATAATATTAATGATAATTCAAGTAGTTTGGGGAAGGCAGTGGTTAAAAAGATGTAGAAGAATTATGCCGGCGAGAGGACTGAATAGCAAAAAGGGTGGATCACCTGTTGATACCACGGAGTCCCAAGGGACAGAGAACCCTGAAACTGATCCTGAGAAAGGAACCCAGGCAGAGGAACGGTTGCAACTAACTAACGAGAAAAAAAAAAAAAAAAAAGAACTGATATTCCATATTGGAGGTTTAATGGAAAAAAAATACAAAAAATAAAAAAAAAAAAAAAAAAAAAAAAAAGAACTGATATTCCATATTCCTCTTCGTTCTAATGGACAAGGTGCTCCAGGAGCATGCACATACAGGAAAAAAATGTGTAAAAAAAAAAAAAAAAAAAAAAAAAAAAAGAAAAAAAATGGACAGGAAGGAGAGCATGCAAGGAAAAACAAAAAAAAAAAAAAAAAAAAAAAAAAAAAAAAGAGGAAGGGAGAGAGCAAGAAACAACTGTGCTCGAAAAAAAAAGAGAGATAATGATGATGAAAAAAATATTTTTGAGAAAAACAGAAAGAAACATTTTAGAAACATTTATTTTTTTTGTTGTTGTTCTGTTTAAAAGAAAAAAAATGTAAGAAAGGAAAATGGAATAGGTTTGGAGAACTTTAAACAGTTGAAAAAGAGACTGATAATGAGGAACAGTTACATCGCTTCTATAATTAAGCAGTGGACTTGCTCAGAGTTATGTCTATTATATTTGTGTTATTTAATTTTTTTCTTTTTTTTCTTTGGGGGAGAGGGTGGAAACACTCCTCTCTCTTGATTTTATTGGGTAAACTGTGCTTCAATTATTCTGTCGGGCGCCATTGACCCCATTGGGAGGGGGCGTCCTCAGCAAACTTCCATCATGACGGAGCAGGAAGGCTCAGGGATTTGTGGCTTATCTTTCAGGGCTGGTAACAGGAGTTGAATTGACCAAGAGTAGAATCTCTTCCAGAAATAAAAAGGAATGGATGTAAATCGGAAAGCAAAACTTTAAGTTGGGAAAGGCGTTCATTAACGAAGAATTGACATTCAAACGTAGCGATAAACCAACTGCGTGGATTCATTGATGCCACCAGCTACGAAGACAAAATTGATGAATTGGTTGTGAAAAAAAAAAAGAAAAGAAAAATGGGTTGAGGAAATACAAAGAATGGTAAATAATGCCAAATTGATTAATAAAGTTCATAATTATTGGTTATGGAGGGGAGGAGAATACCCCTGTGGAATCAAAATAATTTTTGTGGCGATGGCGTGCCGACCTGAAGAAGCATCGTGTCATGATTTTATTTTTGTTTATTGTAATTTATTAACATAAATGACAAGATCCGTTGGGGGAGGTAATGTGACACGATAACTAGGCGTCTATTAAAGTTGATTTGTAAAATATGTATTTTATTTTAATAAATTAAGAATAGAAAACGGTTAAGAATAGAAAAATAGTTTAAAAACATGTGTTTCGTTTAACAAAAGTACTAAGGGAAAAAGAAAAGGAAAAAATAAATAAATAAACGCTTTTTCTTTCATAAGTAAATTTGTGGAAGAGAAAAGGGCATCAGATTACTGTTAAATCCTACCAGTCATCCAATAAAATATTTGACTAAGTGATTTGATGTGATAAAAGATAAACGTTTAGGAAATAGATTTTAAATGACCAGGTCAAAAAAACCGTCTTTACTGTATCTCGACAACACATTAAGGAAATAAAGAAAAGATAACAGAATTTTCCCTTTCTCCAGGCAATAAAAAAGGGCTATAAAAACATCCGACGGCCTTCACACGAAGATTTGTTAAGATAAAAAGATTTAAAAATCCTGGAAAATACATCGTGGGAGGCCGATTACAGACAAGGATTTTTACACATCAAAGAAAGCAAAATTTAAGTACCTTGAAATTTTTAACTTACAGTCGCCAATGCTTATCTTTTGTTTTCACCCGGTGGTCTAGGGACTTCCGATTAGTTCAATATAAATACGAGTGATTTTTCCGAGCCGGGCAGTTCAGCCGGGTGTGTGCTTGAAGTAGCCACGTGTGTCAGGCACACTGAAGAAGTGAAACTCCGTTCGTCTGAGTCGGTCGGTTCGGCATTTGATCTCCATTAGTTAGAGTTAGAGCTGAGTGTCACATCGCCTACCCCAACGGCAAGACTAAGTCTGAACAAAATAAAGCTTGATTAAACTCATCTAAGTTGTGGTTCGTTCGCTTTATCTTGTTCTTGAACTTGACTTTTTCAACCAACCCCGGCAACATCACAGCGTGGAGAACGGCCGCCCAGCTCCCCGAAAAGGAAGTCTTAAAAATTTTGTATAAAACCTTGTGGGTGTTTATGCAAAGGAGCTTCGAGCATTACTCGCCCACGGGTATTTGTAGATATGCGTCGCTTAAGTCAATCTTAGAAAGTTTTTTTTCCTACACTGAGCTTGGCGAATATTTCCTCTGGACTTGGAAGGGGATAATGATGATCCTTTAGGGCGTTGTTTAGCCCCATAGAGATGTCAGCACATACACGCATTTCTTTGCTCTTTTTTTTTTTAAATATCAACTGAGAGAGATGCCCATTGAATATATTCAACCTTTGCCAGAATTCCCATTTCCTAAAGTCGATTCAACTCCTCGTCAATTTGATTTAACGAGGCAAATGGAACGTTACATTTTTTTCTTAAAAACTGGGTTTACGTCTGGCTTTAACTCAAACTTAGCAGACATTTTTGTGCATTTTTCCTAGTCATCCACTGAAAACGTCGGGAATATTTTTTTAAGTTCATCTTTCAATTTTTTTCTTCGTCAGTCAAATTTTCGACTTTTGACATAATGAGTTAATAGGCATATCCCAAAGTTGAAACTGTTCTAACCAATCAATCTCGAACAAATTACCTGTATTCTTCATAATATACAGCTTTAGTTTTAAAGTTTTACTTTTGAATGACACGTTCGTTATAAGTTCGCCTATAAACTTAATAGGGTCGTCAGTTACACTTTTAGCTATTCGGTTCGTTCTTAAAAAAACTGGGTAAGCCGACTTGGAAAAAACTGGGTAAGCCGACTTTGGCTTACCCAGTTTTTTCCAAGTTTGATAATTAATTATGGATAAGTCTAAACCCGAATCAAACTGTAGCCTTATATTTTTGTAAAATATTTGCACTTCAATACATTTGCTGATGTTACGACTTTCTGCTTCTTCAGACTTGGTAATTTTTACAAAACTTTTTTGTCTTGTTCTTAATTCTGCAGTGGGAATTTTTGTGTCCCAATTTATTACAATTAAAACATTTTTATGTTCAAAAGGACAATCTTTATACCAATGTAATTGACCACACCCGAAACATGGTCTTGACACCAAAGTTACTTTATTATTTTTTGGTTGACCCTTTTTAATTTTTCTTTTTAATTTCTTTTAATGTGAGCCACGCCACTCTGTTCGATGTTTATTCGAATCCTCTCTGACGCTCACGAAACGTTGGCAATCTTCGGCAACTTTCTGTAAAGTAACGTCGGGCTCGTTTTCAAGCTTGTTGTGTACTCTACGACGTATTTCGGCGTCTTTCGCTGAAATCAAACCCTGGACGAAAATCAGGCATTTAACATTATTGTCGCTTCACTCTGCCAATTTGAAGTCATCGCAGTGTTTATTAACTACACTCGCGAAAGTAGTATAAACTTCGTCTTCTTTGCGGGTGAGATTCATAAATTTCCAACGCTTGTGGAACAGTGACGTTTTTGGATTGAAGAATTCTGTTAATGATTGAACCGCCTCTTTAAATTTCAAGTCGCTGGTTTTCTTAGGCAAAATATAGTTAACAAACTTAGTATATTATGTTGTGCCTAATTTCCTGAGGAGTAGGCGGACCTTTTTATGGTCAGCCCAACTTGCACAATCCGTATTGTATAAGTCCTCGTAACGTAAACGTACGAAGTGAATGTAATTTCTTCTTCAGGTGTAAACGTGAAGTTTTCAATAGCATTTTGAGAGAACGCGTTTTCGCTATCCTCGTTTTGGCTTTTGATGGATATATTATACAAGTGCCTTTGCTCATTCTGTGTTTCAAGTTTCTGCTGTTTAACCTGAATTTCTAGGTGCAATTCCTCAAATTTCTTCTGGTATTCTGCTTGTTCTCGTTGGAATTCCTCTTGTCTTTCTTGATATTTCTGTTCCAACAGTAGTTGGTGTTTCAACTACTCTAGCATTACACTTTTAAATTCGTCCATTTTACTGAGGTAGTACATAAAATAAAAAGAAATGAGGGTGGATTTTTTTTCTCTTTACCCTCTTAACCAACAATAAGTCTGTTTGATTTGTACAATTCTTTTACTGAAAAATTTAAAAGCGGGAGAGGGGGTAAATTTTTTACTTTACCCTATTAGCAAAAACAATAAGTCTGTTTGACTTGGACAGTTCTTTTGCTGACTTGTTGGAATAGAAAAAAATAATATGGTTCACCAACCTTCTTTCCAACCTCTGAATTTAACTTGTAGAAATCTTATTGTTTTGAGGGTTTTTTTTTCACTGTCAGTGTTGAAATTAACACTGGATACCCTTTTGTCATAGAGTTTGATTAGAACCTTTCTTCACCATGGTTGTAGACACTGGCAAAAACTTTTTTTTAAGATGAAGTCCATGAAGTCCGTTTCTTCGAATCCTTCGTTGCCAAGATTTTGGTGACCAAGTAAATTGTTAAAACAAGTGTTGCAGATATATCATATATTAAACAGTAAGTACAACAGAAGAGTCTTACATGATTAGTGAATGTGTGTCGGTTGACCCAGTATTCAATCTATTCAACTGTTCCCCCAAGGCCTTCTCTCATATTTCATTTCATTTCCCTATCAAATTCATTTAATGTATCAACATAAAAACAGGAAATGGAAAATATCACATTTAACATTAGTATTACTGCTTTAAAATTTGTGGATCATTGGATTCCAGATTGTATGGAATTTTGGATTTTAATTAATGAATAAATAGAAGTTGATCAAAGCAGAATGAAAAACAGAACAAAGTTTGTCACAGTTCACAGTTGTTTCAATTCATAAAGTTTCAGGAAATATTTTAAATAGTTTAAGCAAGTGAAACCTCTGATTGAAATAATTTGAGAAACTATTTGAGAGTAATGTAAAATTAAAGTCATAAAGACAGAAACCCCAGTGAAATATATCAAGACGTCGCTAATGATCACTCATGCAATTTAGACTGAGGACTGGAGCGAGGAGTGGGGAAATGAAGGCTTTCCGCCAGGTAGATGCATGCTCAATTGAAAGAAAGCAACAAGGTGACATCAGGGGAGAGCATCTTCTCATGCATTCATTTCAATCTAAACGGTCATTTATGTGTGGGTCTGTATAGCCATAACAGATGCTGCATTGCCATCAGTAGCTGAAGCATAACTCTTTAGGCACACATCCAAGGTCTCTCAAGATTGACAGATCCCACATACATACAATTCTATTTGAATTAATATGAATCGGAATTAATGATTCCTAATTTATTCTATGTGAACAGACAGGTGATAAAAAGGTGAGTATGGTGGAAATGAATAGGCTCTGTGAAGAGAGCTACAAAGAAAACAATACATAAAGAAAATATAAATATACAATCAACTTGAAATGTAATGAAAGGTGGAGTAAATATGAGATGGGCATAATCAAAAGTTTTCTGTCTGATCAATGATCCCAATATTGCAAAATATAATTTAACTTAACATAACTACATTGCCAAGCAAAAAAAATTAAAAAATAAGAAAAGTTTTACAAAATAATATTTTTCAAACTGATTCTTATTCATAAAGCTGTAAATACTTTTTTGGAATTAATTGGTATTAATTAATGTTATGACTAAATTCAAATTATGATTGCCTAGTATAGAAACTTTAGCATATTCAAAAAATGTTTACTTGTATATTGTAAAGCAGAACATACATAGAGATTTGTAAACATTAATAATGAAAGTAAGCAAGAGGAGGTGTGAAATGTCTGCTTGGAATTTAGTCATAATTCTTGGTTAGGCTGAACAAATTCTGACATATGAAAAAAAGTAATATTGAATATAATAACCAATTTCTATTATGCAATACTATGTGATACTATGGCACTATGCATTAGTTATGCAACTTATATTTTTTTTACATAACCAATACTTATGGTTGCATACACAATAAGATTGAATAAAATAACTCAGACATTTGGAATTTATTTGTACTTTATTTTTTCGTGTATTCTATTAATTTTCAAAAGTTAATTGCTGTGGATATTTGTAGGAAGATATGATGATAATTTTCAGCTTGTTCCACTTAGGAAGTGAACACGTTTCCCTCTAAAAGAAATGGATAAACATGATTGATGATCTGATGACGAGTCAAATGATAGTAAATTTTATGATTTGCAACTTACCCAAAAGCATCATTTCTCAGTGTTTGCTGTCTAATGATAGTTAAATCTAGTTGTATGCAATGGATTTTTTTTAGAGAGAAAGTGGGTGGGGGTTGACAAAATAAGAAAACAACTACTTAAAAATAAAACAGAAAACAACTACTTAAAAAGAAAACAGAAAATTTAACTCTCTTAAAATTTGAACTTACTAGAAAGTGAATAGTGATGTTTTAAATCAATGACACAAAGAGACAATTAAGAGAATATTAGGATGTCAATGTTGGGGGTCATACAATGTAATATGATAGCAGTTGAAGAAAAGGAAACAAAATTCTGTGATTATGTACCTAATTGTCCTTTATATGATGGACAAGAAAAAAAGGCAAAAATTTATACCTACCCAACATAGTATATTTATTTATCTATCAGTTGATATTTGCACAATCATTTCCATTTCACAACATAACTATTGTGAAAATAAAGGTCTTGAAATAAAAAGGTTTTCTTTTCAAAGATGAAGCATTCACTTTGTAAAAAACAAAGCAAAATTGTTTTCCATTATCCTAGAATCTTCTTGTCATGATATTAAATTTGTCCATTTCTTTCTTGTTTAATCCAAGTTAAATGTAGCTCAAAACAGAATTAATATTATTAATAGTTTCTCAACCAGTTTTAATTTAAGTTTAAAGTATTAAGTATTTTCTTAAAAAATCTCTGAGTTTATTTAATCAGGTCAAATCTTTTTTCATCGTTTTTATGAAGTTTTTTTTTTTACTGAAACAGTCTAATTGCTTCTACTATAATTTCAAAATACAATTAAATGTAAATTTGACCCAAAGTTCCATAAAAAAATAATCAAATAAGTTGATAAACCTGTCTCTACCTGAATGCAGAGTGGGTAGTAACACCTAATCCCATCCCTGTCTCACATTGTTAAATTTGTGTTCTGATTAATAATAAGAGTTGGCCTTACATTTCAAATCATGGAGAGCAGATACTTGAAACAGGTATAATTGTTTGCAAAGAACCATGAGATATGGTTCATGTCAAAACAAGTTGTTGGATTTAAAACAACTTATCTGCTGGATAACATCTCCAATGTGCCACTCGTATACCTTTTGTAATAAGAAGAATTTATATTGAATCTATAAAATACCAGTAGACTCACTGGTAAATTAACTCTCAATAATTTATATAAAATTTGATGCATGTGAAATAAAAACAAAATATAAATGGCATATTAACTCTGAAAAGAAAATTATACCTTACATAGTATAAGCAGATTATAAAATAATAAAATGAATAATAATGATGATAATGAAGTGATAAATTTATTACAATAAATAAATTATAAATGTATAAAAAAAAACCAAAACTCACTTTTTCATTATTTTAAAAATATTTTGCATCACCTATTGAACAATGCATAATGAAAATTAAAATGATGATAGGAAAATATAAGTATTTACTAACTGAATGTACAGTTAGGGTAGTATAAAAGAAGTTAAAATGGAACTGTTGTGGTTTGTATGGATGATATGTTTGCCTTGTCTGAATCTACTTCTTTTATTATAGATATGTAATTTTGTTTGGGAGTTAAAAAGACATCATCACGATGGAAATACATAAAGAGAAATATTTAGGACAATGTGAAATAAAAAAAAATAGAATAAAAGAGGCTTTAAGGATAGGTAGAAAGAAAGGCCAGCTTAAGATGAAAGGGATAAAATAGAATAGAAATTCTTCTAACAGATATAGTCGTCAAGGACAGTGTTTAAGTTGGGAGGAGAAGGTGATAGAATTAAAATTAAGCTGGAAGGAGCTCTTGTCATGGGAACCTGCTCATCTGGGTTTCATGATTAAGTCTACCTATGATATGTTTCCATCCCCAGCAAATCTTCAGATAGCCCTCAGCAGTTAACATGGTACTCTAAGACATATCCTTTCTGCATGTCCATTGGGTCTGAAAGAAAGATACACATGGTGACATAAGCAAGTCTTGAAGATGTTTTACCTTTCCTTCAGGAAGAAGATTGATGATATCAATGAAGCAAAGGGACCTACCAAGCAAGTGATGACTAAAGTACAGTTTCACAAAGAAGGCAGAAAGGCCACCACCAGATGATCTCAAATGAAAACAATGGAGGATGAAAGGTGGTCAGGAGAATGGAAAATAGCAGTAGACCACGATTCTGTACTTGTCATTCTTATTGTAGCAACAAGCCAACGGCCAGACCTAATGTTATGGAATGAAAATGACAAAAAAGCACTGTTGTTGGAAGTGACAGTCCCTTGGGAAGACAATTTGAACAGGCAGAGTAAAGAAAAGTTGAGAGATATGAAGACCTGATAGACAAATGTGAAGAATGTGTATGGAAGATTGAATTCTACCATCTAGCTGTGGGATGCCGTGGTTTTGTCAGAAAAGATGTTGCCAATGTGCTCAGACGATTTCGCTACAATAACAAGGAGATAAACAACATGGTAGCAAATCTTCAGGAGACAGCGGAAAAAAGCATCGCTCTTCATCTGGTTAAAGCGTGATGATGACAGTTGGTTGGAGAACAACTGATGGCAGACTGATCCAAAAGAAGCTTTCACAATGGAGGGGCCCTGCCATAGCAGAATTCAGTAGAGGAAAAGGACCGAAACTGGCTGTTATGGTTCCTCCTGATGATTGATTTTGGATTGGATCCAGAAATAGAGCTGCTAACTGGGAAGAAAGACCTTGTTTATTTTTCCTTTAATGTGCTACATGTTGATATAGCTACTTTTTTGGTTGATATTTTTTATGTACGTATTATATAAAAATTATAAGAAAACTAATTTTTAAAATTATATTTGATTAAATTAGTTTTAATTCTATTTTATTAATCGTTTTAATGTTTTCTATATGAAAAATATTTTACAGTTTTTACTCCTTTTATTTCTATTTTTGACAGTCTCATTTTATCTATAATGATCTAATTTTTGTTAAGTCATTGCCAAATCTGCTATTGTAGCTTTTATTCCCTGATACTAGAGACAGATGCATCTGACTACACCATAGTTGCTCAGAAATAGGCTCATCCTGATACTGACATATCCTCTTCAGAAAATGAACAGCCCAAGTGTTGAATAAGGTGAAAGATCTTAAAGTTAAAGCCCTGAGACATCATCAGAATCTTGAGGAAATTTACCACAAAAATCTGAATAAAGCTGAATAAAGCTTCCCAAGTAACACTTTCTTTGATTTTATTCATTACATTTAGTTCATTTACTTTATTTTTTTTCTAAAATTAACTCTTTCAGGTAAATTCATAATACTGTGCACCTAGAACTTTTTATTTTTATTGTCAAATAATAAGAAAGTAATTATTTTCATTTGGTCAATTCTGTAAAAATATGAAAGAAATGAAAAGTGGGTGATACAATATCTGGTGATATCAATCATATGATTGATGAGTAAAATCTTTTCAGTCAAACTGTAACGATTTTCTCTTAGTCAGCAATGAAACCTGGGATCTAGTGTTATCTTTTTCATAACTAATTCCAAAAGGCTTTATATCAATTGCTGCTTTTAATTAGCCTAATTGCAAGTGGTACTTATTTGAATTGTTTGATTCTCAAGAATGAGCTCCCTTCTAGTTCCACCATATTCACAGTATGTAGAATATTTTTGTCACGTGGAAGCCATTCATGAAAGTGACTAACATATCAAAACTGGTGCAAGTGATTTTCAAGGTTTCATTTGGCTATTTTGATTATTTTGTTTATCTCTTTCATGTTGTGTAACATTAATTATTCTTAATCTATAGTGACACTGGCAAATTAATATGCCTAATTTGCATAAGTGCAAGAGAAAGCCTATATAACTCGTCACTGAGAATAACGTGGGACGAAGACAAGCTTAGCGACTGACTAGTGCTAAACTTTGACTTCACATCAATGGCATCGCAGATAGGATCGCATTTGTCTCTAGAAGATTCAAATTTCGTGGATGCATGAATTCGCTGTTTTTCTGCCAATGCCAGAAGTAAAAAGCTGAAAGACAACAAGGAGAAGGGAGGCGAAAATAAAATTACGGATTTATTTTTGGCTACAGCTGGATGCGAGGCAATAATGAAAGTCTCCACCATGGCATATCCCACAAACTTGGAAGACCTGACTTTCAAAAAAATAACTCAGAAGGAGAAATATGAGACCCAAGAAAAGGCTGGCAGTGGCAGAAAGAACGAAGTTCATGTCGATGAAACAAGAAATTGACGAACCAATTATAAAATATCTATACCGTCTACGAAATGCGAGTAGATATTGCGAATTTGAAAAACTCGGACAAGACGAACAGACTATTGAAGAGGACTTGATTCAATTAAGGTTAATTGAAGGTATATATATCACACCGATATAAAATAATGGAACAACTACAAATAGGAAATATGTCTTTAAATACATGCATTGATTTTATACAGCAACAAGAATTAATATAGAAATACAACCATCATAAAAGTCAACACAGCGAACAAATATTCGCTGATACGTACATGTTAAAAAAGATAAGAAAATGTTTGTATTGTGGACGTGAACACGAAATAAAAAGGGAAAAATGCCCAGCATTTGGAAAAACTTGTACAAATTGTTTAAAAAAGAACCACTTTCAAGCAGTATGCAAATTCAAAAAGAAAAAGGTTGAAAGAGTTGAAGAAAACGAAACCAATATGGAAGTCTTCACATTAAAAAATAAGAATATAGAAAAAATTGAACAAAAGAAAAAAGACATTATACTAAAGGTTAAAATCAACAACTGCAATTTAGGTATGCAAATTGATACTGGGAATGAAGTAACGCTGATACCAAAAAATTTTTGGGAATGCATTGGAAAGCCACCTTTACGAAAGAGTAGTTTACAACTCCGCCAATTTGATGGGTCGGTCATAAAAACTTTAGGATACTTTGAAGATTCCTTGGAGTTAGAGGATAAATTTGAAGTAATACCTATAATTGTCACAAGTTGTAAAAAGAACCACGGACTTCTTGGAAACGACGTGCTTAACATAAATTTTACCAAATTAATTAATGAGATAAAAATGGAAAAAACCGGAAAGTTAAAAAACTATAAAGTGAGTTTAAAATTAAAAGAAAATGTCTCCCCTTCTTATTATGAGACACAAAAATTATCAGTACATTTGTTGCCATTAGTAGTAACAAAACTACGAAAATTAATAGAACAAGACCTTCTTGAACATGTTCCCCCTGACGGTAGCAAGTGGGCATCACCCATTGTAGTTTTGAGGAGGACAAATGGTGATTTACGTATTTGTGGAGATTACAAAATAGGCGTAAATCACAAAGTTTGTTCGGATTCATATCCAATACCGAATGTTGAAGTTGCATTACACGCATTGGCAGGAATGAGCGTTTTTACAAAAATAGATTTAAAAACGGCATACCACCAAATACCAATAGACGATAACTTCAAAGAAGTAACCACGACAAATACGCCAATAGGGTTACTAAGATGGAAAAGGATGCCATACGGAATAAAAACCGCAAGCGCCATATTTCAAAGGGCCATCGAACAGGTTTTAGAAGATATGAAAAATATGATTTGTTACCAAGACGATATATGCATAGGAACTACTAACGAAAATGAATTAAAAAAGAAAACCGACTTAATCTTGAATAGATTAAGAAATGCTGGAATGACAATAAACGAAACAAAATGCGTAAGCATTTGTAGTAAAATATCTTTTGTAGGTTATTCCATTTCAAAAGAAGGTATATCATCAGACCAAATCTTGATAGAAAAAATACTAAAAGTAGCTACACCTACAAATAAAAAAGAACTGGAGTCTTTCTTGGGATTGGTGAATTTTTACAGGAGATATTTACCAAAATACACGGACTTGACTGAACCGTTGCAAATTTAAGAAAAAAGAATGTTGAATTTATTTGGTCAGAGGAACAACAAAAAGCTTTTGATATATTAAAAGTAATTATGGCAAAGAAACCAGTAGTGAAAATGTTTGATCCAAAAAAGGACATTACGTTAACCACAGATGCAAGCGAACATTCGATATCGGGAATATTATCACAAGAAGGACATCCGATAATGTATTTATCAAAAAGACTAACGAACATCGAATTTAATTATTCAAATATAGAGAAAAAAGCGTTGGCTATTGTGTGGACAACTACTAGAGCCCGACAATTTTTAATTGGGAAAAAATTCTGTTAAGAAGTGATCATAGACCATTAGAGTTTATATTTAACCCAAGGAAAGAATTACCCAAAGTCACGATATCGGGGATACTAAGATGGGTAATAAGATTAATGGCATTTGACTTTGATATAGAATATGTCAAAGGAAATTCAATTCCATACGTAGATGCACTATCAAGATTGCGATTTTACAAGGAGTCAAAAGATAAAACAGAAGAATTTGAAGATGCATTCTTACATTGGGTAGAAACTGATGTTTTGTCTTTAGATAGAATGGCTGCGGAAACTAGACATGATCCAGTACTAAGTAGGACAATATCGAGAATAAGAAAAAAACTCATGGGGAAATTGTTCTAGGGCGGAAAGACCCTACAAAGAAATAAGACAGAAATTAACGATAGAACATGGAGTGATTTGTAATGAGAATCTGGTAGTTCCCCCAGAAACACAAAGAAAATTGGTAATAAAAAGTGTACATGATGATATACACTGTGGAGTAGTGGCCACACAAAAAAGGATAAAATTAGAAGCATGGTGACCAAGATGTTCAAAAGATGTCGAAGAATATATAAAAAGGTGCCAAAAATGTAAAGAATTAAGAAACTTTACACAGACTACTTTACATTCGTGGCCCAGAGAAGTGGAGTCGGGTGCATATGGATCATGCGTATATTACTGGAGTGGGACTCTTATTAATTCTAGTAGAATCTTTTTCAGGCTGGCCTGAAATAATCCGGGTGCCAGACAAGAAAAGTTCTACGATCAAACAGATTCTAAGGGTCATATTTTCCAGAAACGACATACCAAAAACCATGGTATCTGACAACGCACCAGAATTTTGTGATGAAGATTTATGGTTAGAAAAAATAGGATGTAAACCGGATGACACCCCCATATCACCCTCAGTCGAACGGGTTAGCGGAAAGAATGGTGAAAAAATCGGAACTAAAAACATGCTCTCAGCAAAAAGAAAAAGTAGAAGTTTTTCTAGCGAGGCTGCTTTTAAGCTATCGCACAATACCACATGCGGGAAGACTAGAAAGCTTATCAGCTTTAATGGGAAGACAGATTAGAGCTCCGCTAACGATGTCGTATTCAACAAATGAAAAAATGTGGTACAAAAAGAACAAAGAAGCAAATCCGGAAAGGGTAGAATTTATCATGCAAAAAGGCCACAATACGACTATAATAAATAGAGAAAATGGCAACAGTATGCAGATCAAATAAGGAGCCAGGGTGAATATGAAGAGCAAAATGATGAAGAAATGTCTACGATTCCGTCCGTTAATGATTTATTAGAACAACCGTTACAGAATGAAACATCAGAAGACGAAATAATGCAGGATCAAGTGGGCCAGAATGAGTTTGAAACTTCAGACGAAGATCAAATAATGCAAGAAGATGCCTATGATTACAGCTTAGCGGGACAGATCTAGGTCTCCCAGAAAAAGAAATACGGGAGAGAGAGAAGTAGAGCAAAGTAATGAAAGAAGAAATACAAGAACTACTAGAGGTATAAAACCTATACGTTTCAGGGAGATGTAGTGACACTGGCAAATTAATATGCCTAATTTGCATAAGTGCAAGAGAAAGCTTATATAACTCGTCACTGAGAATAACGTGGGACGAAGACAAGCTTAGTGACTGACTAGTGCTAAACTTTGACTTCCCATCAGAATCTTAATTTGATTGCTATCAACCTTACCTAGTTTACCTAACTGTGGAACATCATTATGCAGTAAGAAGTCTCCAGCATGAAATTTTCAAGTGGCTTTTGATGATTCTTCACAAACTGCTCAAATCTTTGTGTTATATTTTTACCATTCTTAAAATAAAAAAGCATAATATACTGAAAATGTCATTTAATCCCTTCAATAAACCAAAATACACCAATTTTAACAAAATATTTCTTTAAATACATGTTAATATGATAACTATAGCAATAGAAGTAAAGTGATCTTTTCTAAATGATGTTAGTTCAAAGTAAATGCTTCTACTGTGATCTAGAGACAAAATAAGCATTTTAGCCAGCACACTATTGTTGAAGCTGTCCTGTTTTTACCCTGCCATGATTGTAAAGAAACATGTTAATCATTTGCACTCATGAGAAAAGTGGATAATTCTAAAAAGATATACTTGTAGATAATCAATATTTGATTGAAACATTAGTCTTCAGTTTTATAACCTCCTGAACTGTATTTTGTAAGAAAATCAGATATATTTTCTGGTTTTTAATTAAATATTCATTATCTACATTAAACCTTCATGTTTTAATATTGTCTAATAAATGAAAGAAAATGATTCTTGCATATTTTAAGTAAATGAAACAGATGAAATAATTATTGTTTCCACATTGTTTTTTATATAAGTTCTATAGAAGCGTATAAAGTTCAACTTTAATCTAAAAGAGAATGAAAAAGAATGAGGAGTTGATCAAAAAAAGAAATAATTGAAAAAAAAATACAGGTATGAAAATATAGAGTGGGTAGTTAAATAGGGAGAGAAAGAAAGTCTCCAGTGACAAATGACAAGTCTTGACCTGTTATCCAACTGTCAACCATTTTTTCCCCAGTCATTTTCCTTTCTAATCACCAATATGTCATTATTGCATGGAATGTAATCCTGTGTAACAAGCTTAATCTCTACATTGTGGATGCAATTTAATCAATGGCTAACAATAATCCAAGTCCAATAATTATTTACTTCCTTTCTCAAAAAGTCAGAATATAAGAAGGTAGCAAATGAAAGTCATTAGTCACAAGGATTGATCGGTCAGTTATGAAAAATGAAGTCAAAATACATTTGCTATTTTTAATTTGTTTGGTAAAAGCTTATGGCCATTTCTAGCTTTCCTTTTTGCTGCAAAAAATCATTACACTTCTTGTCATCCTCCTTGGAAAATTTTACAGCAATTATGTGAATGTATTATAGCTATTCTTGCAACTAATGCAATTCAATCTGCCAAGGAAACAATTTATAGTTGAATTGTTTAACTCAACTTGGAATGAGAGTATGGTCACCTAACTAGTATCTCATATTTGATAATTCTTAATCTCATTGTGAATTCATTTGAAAGGAGGTTAATGGAAGAAAGATCTGAAAGAACATTATAATGACATCTCCTGGCATAAGACAAAATGTTTAAGAAAAATAACATTTTAACGTAGTTTTGCAAATTGCTATTTTCTTGATATATTTTTATGTTATGAAGATAAATGTAATAATATTCTAATTTATAATTAACACCTCATTGGATTTAATTTTTAAAATGCTAAAATATTTAATCTTCTTCAACCTTAGATATTTAGTATTTTCAATAGAAACATGTAATAAACAAATTGTGCTCTTATTTGATAAAAACTATTAGAAGAATTATTAATAGGTCTTGTCAATAAAGAATATAGCTATATAAAATTTGTCTAAATATTAAAAACAAAATTAGCCAATAAGAAACAAAAATCTTATATTGCCTTCATTTATATACAGATATCATTTTTAATATCTTGCATATTAGAATTTTTGTGACTTTCAGCTACATGTTTCTAAGATGGTATATTTGTTTGAAAGATTGAAGTTTGAGGATCTGTAAAGTTATTGTAATGAATTCTGCAGAATCATACTACTATTAGATAAAGCTTTGTTAATTATTAATTTTTTACTTCATGGCCTAATTGGTAAGGCATTTGACATGGTAATGTTATATACTGTGTATGGTTTCAAGAATAACAAACAAAGAATAGTGTATTGCTGATAAGATGGAAGGAAAATGGGATCAGATATGTTAAATTAAAATTAAATGTATTATCAACATATTCAGTAAAGCAAGGGTAGAATGTCTCTTGTAGGTGAAAGAGGTAACACTTGTGGATGAAGAAGAGGGGATCTTGGAAGATGGATATGAGGTTGTTTACTGGCCTCACATTGAAGCTGGTGATGAAGGAAGCTTATTGCTTTAACCTCACATCAGGCTGGGTGGCTGAGAACTATGTTGGGATCACTGAGTGGGACCCCACCCCTTTAAACACTCAGGACAGTTACATAACTTAGCATTCCTGTCAATATTTGTGATCAGTTCTTTAACAGATGTTTAAAATTTTATTATAATGTTTGGTGAGCAGGAAGTGATATTTGGAGCATATGTGCAGAGAGAAACAATTTTTTATTTTTAATCTTGTGAACATGACACACAGCTAACAGAATTTCATGTAGAGAGAATAAGAAAAAGTTCAAGTTTCAACAGAAACTTATTTATTTTTGATTGATGTTGCTTACAAGCAATCATGTTGCCATATGTCCCTTCACTGAAGGGATATATGGCAACAAACTCTTTTGCCTTAAACACTTTTGAATATTATTTTGTGTCAGATCCTTTAATCTGTTGTATGAACTTTTCCTCTTCATGACAATATGTTAAAACTAAGGACATTAAGAATTTTGATTTATTTTCCTGAAATGAGCTACTGATACTACTTCAAGCAGGTAAATTTGTAAATAAATTACTTATCTTGCTTTGTTGAAATTACCCGTATGTTTCTTCATCATTATCATCCTTCATTATCTTCTTGATATGAGTTAATCAACTGTTCATTTTAACCCATAAGCCTCACACCACTATACTTTTGCCTACTTCACATATACTGCAAGCAAGACTAAAAATGATGACAACAATCCAAATTTACTTTTCAGTAATTATAGTCATTTCACATATCCAAGACATGCAAATTAGTTAGCACAATCATTGCTACTCAAATGCATAATTATAAGTGAAGAATAATTCACTCCCACCAAACCAGATACCCTGTATCTGTTGTCTTTTTCCTTGTTAGCTCATTTCTCTTCTCCATAATATTGAGAATGATTTTCACTCCTTTTTCCTGTCTAACACTAAAGAAAGTTCACAGATGGTTGGTAACAGGACAACTGTAGAAAAAAGTGGATTCAGGCCTTTTAAGGTTGGGAGATACCAGAACTGAACTTGATTCACTGTGCTTTGATGCAAAAGGAAATTATCTCCCTTTAGTTGAGATTGGTCATGTGACTGCCACTGAGTAATGTCAGTTCACAGAGTGATGAAAGCAGTCAGTTTGTTAGTTAGCCTCCTAAGGTAAAACCCAAGCAGTTGTTTATTAGCATGGGCAAGGCCAGCCACAATGGAGCAGTACACAAGTCCATAGCACCATATTCATACTTGGAAATGTCTTCACCAGAAGCATAGAAAATAAATCCAGCCCACTTGAATTATAGAAACTATCTCTGGTTTTCAGTCTATCCATTGGGAAATATACATGACTTGCTGATTTCCTTTGGAAAATATGTCCTTACCAAAGACATAAAAGATAAATCTGGCCTGTTTGAATTCCATGGCTTCTCCAGAAACATGGAAGAATTTTCGGGCAGCTTGAATTCACATTGGGAATCATTACAAGTAAGCTCCTATATTAATTTTCATACTTCTTGTTGTTGTATACATGCATTATAGTTTCCCTGTATGGGACAAGTGTAAATAATTTTGTGTATGACTTAGCATTATAAGGATCTCTTTGAGAACAGAGCATATTAGACATTCTTTTTCTTCCAGCTATTCTGTTCCATTCATGTATTAAGGTGTTATTATATCATGGATATAATAATGCCTATAATGGGGAAATGTATTTGGGAATATTCCTTTTCTTGTATAGCACCTCCATTAAGTGATTGCATTTTTATGTATTTTTTATGCAGATGCAAAAAATATGATTATAGAAAGTCAAAGATGTATGCATTTGGCAGAACATTAAAAAAAGTAAACAATCTTGTTTCTCCATTTATTAAAAATATATTGATCTTTGTTTTTACTTTCATTACTGTTATAAAATTTCATTGCTTATATTTTTATATTTTTATCTTCAGTTTAGTTATTCTGGCAAAAGCATATGGACCACTTCTTTCACTATGAACATTTTCTTGTCAACATCATTCCAAAACAGTGGTTATCAGAAACTAATGTCATGTTCCTTAATTCCTCCCCCATTGTCAACTATGTATGTTTTTCATCATTATACTTTTATAGTGGTAATTATAATTTAATGTGTAAATTATTAAACTTACAAATCCCATGAAAAATGGTGTTTCTTGTGTTCTGTGAGCTATATTTTTGAAACCTTAGTGATTAATACCAAATAGGATGAAGCAACATCATTTTATGAACTTAATTCATGATCACTCTTATATATGTGGATATTGGTATTTTTGGTATTATATATCTATATATTAAAGGTTGCAATGGATAAATTGTCATCTAAATTATGAAAAAATTAAAATAACACTGACATCTCATTTTAACAGTCATTTACCAAAATGACATAAAAATATCTTGAAAATTGAGTAAATTTTTCAATAAAATTGCTTTTGGCTACAATCACGGCCACCAGATGACTTTGGAGTCTCCTGCATCTCTTTTGGATGGTCTCCTTATTTAAGTTGGTGAATACTGCCATAATCCTTGCCTTCAGTTCATCTTTGGTGTTACAAGGAGTTTTGTTGGTCTCTTGCTCAATTGTGCCCCACACATAATAATCAAGGGGATTGCAATCTGGGGAGTTAGGTGGCCAGATGTAAGGGATAATGTGGCTGCAGAAATTGTCTGACTGCCATGACTGAGTTCTCCTGCTTGTGTGGCATGGTGCACAATCATGTTACCAGACATAAATTCTTCCAGTAGCCACCCTCTTGATTCAGGGCAGCACTACCTCCTCAAGGCACTTGATGTAAGCCTCTGTATTGAGTCTGAGGTCCTCACCAAGAATTTCAGTTCTTTTCTTATCAGAATGATAAGAGTAAGTTTTCCGAGTTGCTGTACCATCGTAATCCTCATTAGACTCTTCCAACTTTTTCTAAATCCTCTACACTGTCCTCAGGTTGACAACCAAACACTCTGAAATGTTCATATTGGAGCTTCCGGTGTGAATGCCAAGCAATACAGCATACCATTTCCAAATTTCTGATGGAGTGATTTATGTCATGGTGCTCTTTTTATCACAGATGGTGCCCAATATATTTCAGAGGAAAAGAAGTATGACAAAGTAGAAAAAAATTTCATGTGACACATGTTGTCCTTTAGGACTTTTTGAATAAAAGAGAGACACTGAGAATTTTAAATTTTAAAATAATTAAAAAATTATTTTATTATGTGTTTTGGGTATCTATCCAATTTCATTTAGATGCTTTTTTTTTGTTTATGTTTCCATGTTATTAAATATCCCATATTGTGATGATAGAAGATTTGCCAAGAAAGGTGAAACATTGTAAGAACCTTTATGCAAATTTACTGCGGATGATCAAAGTACTTTATAAACATATTCATCTTGTTTTCTCTTTTAATTTGAGTAGCATTTTTTAAATTAAAATTGTGGTCAGTCTCATTATGGTGAGTTATTAATGCATTTATTTCATTATTTTATAAAAGATCCCTTTTGTGTTCATATAATATTTTATTTGAATTCCTTGATGTTTCTTTGATAATTGCTTTGTGGCAATTATTACAATTAAGAGAGTAAATTCCTCCATCAAATTTTAGTTTATTAGTTTCTTTTGTATCAATTAAGTCTTTTATTATTTTAGACATAGTTGTGACAAATTTTATGTTGAGTTTAGATAAATTCTTTTCAATTGTAGTTGTGATAGAGTTGGTGAGTAGAAAAATATATTTTGATTTGTTACTGTTTCAGGGTGGATCGCTTTTCTATTTTCTTTTTCTATTTTTTTCTATTTACAGCATTTCACCTTTCTTGGCAAATCTATTATTACAATGTGGAATATTTAATAACAAAAGTGGTGTAAATATAAACAAAAAGAAAAAGAATCTAAATGAAACCAGCTAGATTATATTCTGAAAAAACATTAAATTTAAATTTTAAAAAATTCTCAGTCTCTCTTTTGTTTGTGTGCATGCATAGTTGCATCAATATAAACATAAACTTAATCCAATAAAGTCCTAAAGGATGAAGCACCTTTCCCTAATATATATATATATATATATATATATATATATATATATATATATATGTGTGTGTGTGTGTGTGATAGTAAATGAACATTGTCTATATCTGCTTTTTATAATATCAACATATTACAGAGTAGGCTGATTAAAGAAATTTGAGTGAGAAAAAAATGCCAAAAATAATAATATTGATAAATAATGAATGAATTTTTCAGTGCACACAAATTGCTACCAAATATGACACAAGGTCAGTTTAAAGTGGGTTTAATGGCAATACCATGGAAAATTGCTGAAGCCACCTTAACACTTTTTCTTTTGCAGATGCCTCAAGTGCTAGGTAATGACCCCAACCCATTCCTGAAGGAGAGGTACTGCCTGGTGGGGCCTGGGTGATGGCCTCCTAAGGTTTGAGCTTAATATTATTTTGAAACTATCCAGTGAAATTATTGATAATAAGACTAATAGTATTTGTTGTATATTAGTAGACCTTTTGGCCAAATAGAATCATGATGATAAAAGGTGTTAAAAATTGGAATTTCAATGAGAAATAAAAATGAAGGTGGACATTTTTTATGAAGAATTGTTTTTTGCTTATGTTACATAGGAGATTTAGTAGTTTTGAGTTAGTTGTTTGCCATGATTAGAATTGTAGATGGACTTTTTCTTTTAGTATGCCTAAATTCCTATTTAAACCTAGAACCTATTAATATTGATTCTCAGATTAAATACAGTATCTACAAAAATCTATCTACAAACCCTCTACTAACACTAATTGTGGCAAACAACTAGTCTCAAACTACTAAATTTCATCAGTAATATTACACATGAAAAAAAGCAAAAGAAATCCAGAAAAGTCCAACTTCATTTTTTATTTCTTGTCCAGGAAGGAAACAGGCATATCCAAAAATTCCATTTTTTAACATCTTTTCTCATCATCCTTCGATTTGGTCATTTTGACCAAATAATATTTTGGCCAAATAATATACACTAAATAGTATTAGTTTTATTATCAATATTAGTTTTGTTGTTTTTTTATCTCTCAAATTTCTTTTATCAGCCTACTATATCTATATCTATATAATAATTGAGAATATTAGTGTATCACTGTGTCATACATTTTCAATTAAAGAGACACAACTAGAAATTTTGGATTCCCAAGTTTTCATTACTGCAATTGTTTTCAGTAATATTTTTACATGATTTTTTGTGACAAATTTTTTTGTGCAATAACAATTTTTATAATGTGGAAATAAATTTGGGAATAATCAAAATTAACTGTGAAATCAAGCAAAAGTCACCCATGAAATAAAAATAATTGTTTGTACAGAAAGTAAGGGCCTGCATACATCAAAATATCTTTAAATGAAGTGGCAACAGAAGAATTATTGTTGAACTTTTAAAAGGTAAGCATAACTATTAATGAATTACTTAAATGCATCGATCAATTTTGAGTCCTGTAGTTTATTGTTGCCTATAATACAAGGCAGCAGTATGCCTCACAAAAAGAAATCTCTGCCAACAGAGGACCAGATTGCAATTAAAAGAGTCAAGGCTGCAATGAGGAAAAGAAAGTCCATTGAAAATGAAAACCCAGATCAAACTGAGAATATGCAAAGATTTAGAGACTCTCAAACTCTTTAACAATCTGAAGGCACAATCAAGAGCCCTCCACAGGAGCTAGCTCAAATGTCACCTGAAAGGGCTGCTATTAACCTAGTATATAAAACAAACAGAATTGTTCATAATCATTTTGATTCTCACCAGTCAAAGTGTTATATGCACCTGAACAAAGTTGCATCTTTGTAGTAAGTAAATTGTTTTTGTCTATATGAAAAAATTATAATAAATAATTATTGCCCTACTCTTTTGAATTAATGCTGTGAATTTTAGAATTTATATATTATTAAGTTATTAGAATTTATATATTATTAATTTATATATTATTTTCGTTCTCATTACATTCATATATATATATATATATATATATTTATATATATATATATATATATATATATATATATATGTGTGTGTGTGTGTGTGTGTGTATATATATATATATATATATATATATATATATATATATATATATATTCTGCTCCCCTACAGTTGAGCACTGTTTACATTTATTTAATACTCTAACATGGAGAAGATCAATTTCAGAATTTCATTAAAAAACATTCCCATCACAAACAAATGGGAATATTTTGAAAAGTTGGTTTTAAAGAATGATATGATTAGAAGAATGAGATGGAAGGCCTACTTCTTCCTTCTTGATCAGGATGTTTCAAATATATCAGATCCTTATGGCTTCAGAAGTTTTAAAAATCCATTTCTCATTTAATGCTTACATGGCTTTGAAAATGATCTAGTAATTATTATAAATGACATCTCTTTTCATAAATATAGGAATCAGTTTCAGAGGCATTTAGATTGTATTGTTAAGGATATTAATAGATCCAACCAAATCTTTGTTAAATCTGATAAAATGGCTAATTTTTATAAATTTAATCTCAAAGAATACAATGCATTAATCAAAAACAATTTAACTAAAAATTATATGAAGATGAATATTAACAATATTAATATTGTGTTGATAGAATTAACACTGCCTGTAAAAATATTGCTGATAAGCTTAAAATTAGCAATAGAGTTAGTAAGATCTGTACTAAAAATCATGTCTTACTTAAAGATCATAAACCAGACTTTCAGATCAAACTTCCTACGAGCATCATAAACCCTACTAGACCAGAAATAAGAAGGATTAGCAAATTTATCCTGGATTGTGTCAACAAACAGATTAAAAAATGCCTTTGGACATACACTGGATTGGTGCCACAGAGGTCATTAATTAGTTCTGAGGAATTAGTAACAAAAGCAGCTGCTCTTTTATCCAGTTTGATATTGTGGATTTTTAACGCTTCTATCTCCAAGGATCTCTTTACTCTGGCTTTGGAATTTGCCAAAGAATATTCTAACATCTTCAATGATGAAATAAATATAATAATGAACTGTAGAAGATCAGTTCTCATCCACAGTAATGAACAGTGGGTCAAGAACTCTGATGATTACTTTGATAATTTAATGGGATCATTACATTCAGTTTTTTGATCTGGCAGGTTTATTTATTCTGTACAACCTTACTGTCTATGGTGATGTTAATGCTGATAATATAGGCTTATATAGAGATGATGGTCTTATGGTAGTAAAAAATTCCACTAACATTAAGGTTGATAAATTAAGAAAGATGATTCATAGTCAATTAAAAAGTTTAAATTTTAAGGTTAAGATAACTACCAATGAATAGATTTTCTTCATGCTATGGATCTGTTATTTTTGTTGGATCTTGTTAATGACATATTCCAACATTATATGAAAAATAATGCCAACCCAATTTATATTCACCCCAATTCTAACCACCCTCCATTTGTAATCAAACATATACCTTCGTCTTTGGAATGTAGGATTAGTAACCATTCATCTGACAAAGATTATTTGATAAATATAGTGGTGTTTATAATATGGTTTTAAAGAATGGCTGAAGTCAAGTATAAAAATATGATGATAGTGGTCTAAAGAAAAGAAATAGAAATAGGATGATCATTTAGTTCACAACTTCATTTAAGCAATTGGTCAGTACTAAGTTAGGCCAGAAGTTCCTCCATTTAATTGATAAACATTTACCTAAAAGTAACCCTCTTAGTAAAATATTTAGCAGAAACACATTAAAACTAATTTATACCAGCACCAATAATCTTGAAAAGATTATAAAGTTACACAATAATAAAATTTTGAACCAATTTAATAATCTGTATCATAATGCATGTTCGAAGATAAATATTATTAATGATACTAGTCAGTGTAAGTGTAGAAATTCAAACCAATGCCCATTTCCAAACAAACGTTTGACTAAATCTCTTGACTAAACCTTAGTACTATCTCTACAATAGAGAATCCAATGGTTGAAAAATTCTATATTGGTAGTACTAAGAATTCTTTTAAGACTAGTTGGTATCAACATATCCCGTCATTCATTATAATACTTATAAAAATAGTTCTAAATATTTTTTGAGTTTGAAAGATGATAATAAAACTCCTAAAGTGAAATGGAAAAATTTAAAAATAGCAAAAAAAACCCCTGTTTTCTTTGTTTACATGAAAAATTGGAAATTATCAGGTTCTTTGATAAAAATTCCTTATTAAATCAAAGATTTGAATCAATGGTATATTGTAAACAGTCTACATTTTACCTTACAATTTAGTTAAACTTTGGAATTTGACAATGTTTCTTCTTAGATTTTAGTTGAACTGTGTTGCACCATATATGGCTTATCTTTCTATTTGTATGATTAATTTGGGTTTAATTTAGTTCTGTATTGATTTACTGGCAGTATTATTAACATCTTATAAGGATGTATTGGTATTTAGGTAGTATTTTTGACATTTTGTATTGACTGGCTGGTATTATTAACATTTTATATGAATGTTATTGATTTAATGGTTGTTTATTATTTACCAAATAATTCTATGTTTAGATTATTTACAAGTTTCTTAAAGGGGCCTCTTATTTATCAACTACAAAAAATTTATGTAGGAAATCCACAAAGCATATAACTAATTGGGAATTTGGTCAAATTACCTCTTTATCCCCCCTCCCCCATATTTATTTCTTATGAAAGTTGACTGGTATATGTATATTTTATGTAACCATCTGTATCAGTTTTTAAGTTAATGTCTGGCTACTTTTAGATAACAACTCCTGGTCTAAGATAATAATTTCTAATATTTTTTTTGCTTAGTTTGAATTTAACATAGGTCATATTTGATTAGTTGATCAGGGTAAAGCCCTCAAGCCTTTTTTTTCAAAAAAAGAGAATTTATTTCACTTTTGAAACAAAATTAATGGCTCACTGACCTGCGAAGATGCATTGTCATGCATTGAAACATGACTGCAATTGTGTAGCGATTCTTACATTTTTTTTGTTATATATATATATATATATATATATATATATATATATATATATAGTGTGTGTGCAGAGTACATTCTTTCCGAGACTGGAGTTCCACCCTGAGTGAAATTAGTTAACTGCCTTAAATTCTTCTTAAGATTTGATAAGATTTGAAATTCCTCCCCTTGGTTATATGCTTGAACATTTTAAGGTTGTGTCATTACAAGCAAAACTGTTCTTTTTTTACATTTCTGATCTTACATTATTCTAGTACTGGGTCGAATCTCCTTTTAATTTTAGTGCCACATCAATTCTTCTTGGCATGGATTCAATGATGTTCTGGAATTACTCTATTGAAATATGGATTTATGCTCCTATGGCATTCTTCTTAGATGCATATCCAAGATTCAAATCTGTCTTTCCTATCACATATCCTAAAGTTGCACTATAAGATTGAGATCCAGTAACTGTGGAGATATGGAGACCACTCATTGCTATGTTTTATGAAACAATTTGCCAGTATTTTTCAACATGGTGCATTGTCCTGCTGGAAGTGGCCACTGGAGGATTGGTGCACTAGTCATAAACTGAGGCAGGTAGGTAAGCTGCTGAGTTTCAGTGACCATTTATTGGTACCAAGGTTCCCAATGTATACCAAGAAATTATCCCCTATACCATTACACCCACCAGCCTGAACCATTGATGATGCAGGATGGGCCTATACTTTCATGTTGTTTATGTTAAATTCAGGCTCTACTATCCAAATGTCACAGCAGAAATTGAGACTCATGAAACCAGGCAGCAATTTTCAATATTTTATTGTTCATTTTTTATGATCTTTAATGAACTGCAGCCTCAGTTTTTTGTTTTTATCTGAGTAGTGCCTGGCATGCTTTAAGGTTTGATGTATTGTACATTCAGGGATGCTATTTTGTATATCTCCACTGTAAAGTGTGGTTATCTGAGCTACTGTTGTCTTTCTATCAGTTTGAACCTGTCCTTCTGATTGATTTTATCAAGATGTTTCTGTTTACAGAAATGCTACTCACAGGATTTTTTTCTTTTTCTGGCCCTAAAGATGGTTGTGCATAAATTTCCTTACAGATTAGCAGTTTTTGAAATACTTACATCTATCTGGCACCGACAACTATGTAGAATTCAGATTTACTTAATTATCTTTCTTTCTTATACTAATGCATGAAATGACATTCAGATGGTTACCATGATCATATGTAAATGTCTAAATCCATTGAATTGCAAATACTGCATAAAAAAACATTTGTTTACATGTACTTAACAGTTTTTATACTAATGTTCAACTAAAACAAGGCCCAAGAGCTGCTCAAGGTAAAGGGTTCATGTGTGGTATTGAATGAATGTAAGAATGGCAAGAAGTGAAATTCATGGGATTATGTAGAAAAGATACACAGTTAACTGTAGACTTGATGAAGTTAAGATTGTAGCAAGGGTAATTTGCTTTTTAAGCCCCATGCTAAGTATCTAATAAAAATTTCCTGAATAGTTATATTTAGGTGTAAATTTACATGCTTAAATTGAAAATAACAAAGAAATTTTGATAAAATCCACCATTTTGGAGTTATTGACAATAAAAGTTCAGTCTCGTTCACATTCATCTGTCTGCCATTATTGGCGTTGTTTATCTCTAGTCACCTCAGAATACTTTTGGGTGGAATCTTACTGATCTTACTTGTCTCAATTTCTTCACAAAAAAGTGAAACTTGTATTGAGAATAACATTAACAAGAACAAATTTAAGTTTCAAATATATCTTTGTTATTAAATTTAGGAGTTTTAAAATGCATGATTATTTACAAAATAAATTTTGAGTCTTAAAAACGTGATTATTTACAAAATAGCAATTGTACCTTGCTTGCCTCAGTCAAGTACCTGTGAAGGCACTGTGTATGGTGAGAGATTGCTTTCAAAAACAAGATAGATTTTATTAGATACTTAGCATGGAGATTAAAAAGCAAATTACTCTGTATCAATTGAGAAAACATCTTACCACTAGTCTGTTCCACAAAGCAGCAGTTCTTAGGAAGAAGCTGTTCAAATAGAACTTAATTTTTACAAATGGAATACAAAGGGAAATGAAGATTCATCTTTGTTTATGTGGTATGATAGGTCCCAGTTGCAGTGGTCAAGGCTGGTGGGCTCATTAGAACAGATGCAATGAAAATAGTGATAGAGTAGTGAGAGATTTACAATGTTTTTGCTGTGAGAAAACAGTTGTAGGGTGGAAAATAATTCATCACCTTCAAGGCTGCATAGATACTTTTGAACTCAAAACAGACAAGTGAGGACTGGGAAGCTCCAAATCAGATATGGCAGTAATACTACATGTTTGGTTTGATCTGGCTTGGTAAAGATAGAATATAGCAGGGGAGTTTAATAATTACTAGAGTGGTACAATGAACCAATCATTTTTGGCAGCATCTTTAGCAATAGATTGGATATATATGTTCCACTTAAGGTCTGGGGAGAGCTTGAGCCCCAATAGACATTCAAGACAAGGAGCATCCTTAAGAGAAACCCATCCATCAGGTTAGGGGAAAGTATAGGCTCTGCACAGTAGTGGTGAAACATTAGTAGTTTGGTTTTGAATGTATTGAATTTTACAAGCCAGTCTTCCCCCATTGAGCCACCAGGGTTAGGCCAGAGGAGAGATGAGATGCTGACATTTCCATAGATTTGCATCAGTGTTGAACAGTGTTGCCAGTGATGGAAATAACTCTGGGCTGATATTCTTAAGAACAACTACTGGGATTTTGTCTGGATCAAGTGACCTTCCTAGAGTCAAGGCTAGAAACTTCCTGCACTGTGAAATATTACCAAGTTTGTGCTCTTTGATGAGAGGGGAAGTCAGATAAGGGATAGTTGTTATCATTTAACCTAGAGTTAGAGGCAAAGTTCGTGGCAAAATACTTTGTCTTATCATATGAGGATGTAATAACTTCAGGGCCATTTATGATAACTTCGCTTCAATTGAGAATTTTATTCAAGATTTTCCAGAAATCAGGAACCAAATCTTTTGTTTCCAACCTTGGCTTAAACAGATTGTGCATAGCTGCATCTTGCATCTTCTAGCACTCTCTTGCAATGATTGCAGCAGTTCAGAATTCCACAAGTCCCACTACACTGTTCACTATAGTAAAGATGGTAGTAGTGGTTGTAGTGGGATATCCTGATGCAGGTCTGATAAGGATAAATTAAGAGAAAAACTAAAACATTTTTATGAAGCTATGAAATTTTTAGGTATTTCAGCAGTGAGGACGTTAGGTCATAAATCACAAGAGAGACTGAAGACTAGACTTCTTTTAAAAGAGATCCACAAGAAAAATTGAATGAATATATGAAGACTTATTTTTCAACTGTTTTTTTCACCCGTGAATGTTGTGCTACTCTCGATGGACGGGGCAGATGGCGCAAAGGCTTGGTAGTCACTAGTAAAAACTGCCTTACAGAGTGAGGTATCAGTCAAGAGCAGATAATATAATACTTTGTAGCAGGACTATACATGATGAATATATTCCTGACGATATTAAGATGACAGCTTAACCATTTATTTATTTTTTTAAAGCAGGTAATAAGCAATGATTAAAGCAGAAGCTAAATGCTTTCAGAAAGATTATGATTTCATGCACAACAAAATTTAGCAAAGAAAATTGATAAAAGCCTGAATAAAATGGGTTTCAAAGGAACTCATTTAGTGTAATTGTTGGTTTCCTCATCTAATCTTAACCCAATTTAAAACACATTCTGAAATGGAAGGTGTAACTACATGCTGGTTCCAAGAAATAAAGTTTACGCTTCATACAGATGCTATCCTTTTATTTAGGGAAGACAATGAAAACTAGAAACAAATAAACAACATAATACAAAGAACATGAACAAAAAATGTTCCAAAGAAATGAATATAAATGATGATAACATTTACAATATTTCTAAATTTCTAGCAGAAAACGGTTAGCTTTGCTGGTTGGGGGCCAATTACTCGAGCGACAGATGACGTGCGCATTCGTTTTTGGACTGCCGCAACAAGTCAAGCAACTTCTCCAGACATCATCCAGAATGAACACTATGACTTTGGACAAGATTTTGACTCGGGCACGGGTTCTTATAACCGATAGCAAGGAACCTGATGATTCGGTCGCTGCATCCGCTCAACAAATGTATAAAGACGTTACCGCACGGATGGGCGGCATCATTTGTTTTAAGTGTTTTGGTCCCAACCACCTGGCAAAGGATTGCAGGCAAGGATACTCAGAGAGGACGACCACCCGGACACGAAGATACCACCGTGAGATACGGTGTTTTCGGTGTAACAGGATCGGGAACATCTCATCAGAGTGTCAGGGAAACGACTCCCGGGAACAGACGTCAGCGCCAGTATTCTCCCCAAGCGAATAAAGAACACGGCACTACCTATCCTTGAGATGACTGTAAACGGAAAGAAGTGCACGGCCCTGGTTGACTCTGGCTGCTCGTGGACATGGGTGAGCAAATGCGACCAATGGAGACGGAAGTCTTAACGACCGAGAGTAAGGCCCTAATATGCTGCGGACATGGTAGTATTACGCTAAACATTGGTCATGTGCCCTAATTGTGGACGGATCACTACTTGGTTTCGATCTTCTTGGATTGACGCGATCAGAGAACTGGGAGGGGTGCTCTTAACTCGCTCGGAAGAAGTTTACTATTTCCCTCAATGAGTCCGACTTTAGTTCAGAGTTCGATCGTCGTAAAAAGTATGGACAGCCTCATGCAAGTGGACGAATTGACAACCACCTAAGCCCTAAAAAATAGAGTCAGAATACGCTGTACCAGATTATCCATGGGGCGAATATGAGATGGATCTCCAGTCATGGCTGGATAAAGAGTAGCTGCGGCCATATTCCGAAAACAACTTGGCCCACCTTAAGTGTCTGATCCCATTAATGGCAGTTATACAAGAGAACAAGCAGGAATCGCGACGATTGGGGGCTAACGTATCCTTATTGGACTTGTGAAGGGCATATCTGCAGATACAGGTTGACAAGGCGCTGTGGCCCTATCAAACTGCAATATTGAAGGGTCGAAGATACTGCTTCACTCGACTAGGTTTCGGTTTAAATGTTGCACCTCTCATAATGAAAGCTGTAATTGACGCAGTACTGTCTCAAGACGAAGCCATTAAAATTACTGCATCGGCATATATTGATAACATCTATGTCAACGACAACTTGTTTCCTGTCATACGTCATAGAGAGTACCTGTCCAATTACGGACAAGTATACAAGGAGCCGGCAAGATTAGAAGACGGAACTAAGGTGTTGGGCTTGCAGGTCTGGAGTGATAACGGCACTCTCCGATGGAGACGAGGTGGAGAAATCCCAGATATCCCTACGAAGATTACTTGCCGACATGTTCTTATGTGGGAGACTTGTGGGCCACTTTCCCGTTTGTGGCTGGCTGCGAGGGGCAACTGCGTTCGTGAAGCGACAGGATGGGATGATGAAGTTGAGGATGTTTCTTTTAATTGCATGCTAGTTGATATCATAGCCAGAATACGCGAGGCAGATCTCGTAGGAGGAGACTGATGTGTGAGTGGCCGCGAAATGAACATGTGGGTAGATGCGAGTTCTGTAACCACAGGAGTAGTACTAAAAGTAAATGGAAATGTTATCGAGAAGGATGCTTCTTGGCTGCGTCCGGCTGGAGATGCTAACCACATCAATTTGGCCGAGCTAGACGCAACGATAAAGGGAGTCAATTTGGCTCTTCGATGGCCGGTGTCGACATTACATCTCTTTACCGATTCAGCATTTGTCCATCACTGGATTCCAAACACCCTAACTGGCAAGGCTTGAATAAATACAAAGGCGTCTGGTGAAATGTGTTCGGAGACAGCTGAACACACTTTGCGAGCTTGCGGCTGAATACGGCTTGATGGCAGACATAACACTGGTTAAGTCCTATCTGAACCGGGTGCCACAAAGGTGGTTAAAACTACAGAAAGAGGAAACGGTGCCAGTACAGTCGGTATGCACCACTACGAAGACCAAGTTGGACGCAAATCAAGTGGATATTAGATCCACCGACAAACCAGACACCCGGGCGTAAAAAGAACTCTGTAATTTGTTAGTAGACCCTTCAGTATCGACAGAAGTTATAAAATCGGTTGTCAAGGAATGTGAAGCTTGCCAGTCCATTGATAAGGTAGTAGGCATTTTCTGACAATCGTTGATTGCAGACCCTCTTGATTCGCCTTATGGCGACCACTACGCTGACAAGATTTTACCAGTTTAATTTGCCAGTTGGAATCAATTTTTTATGAACGGGGTCCCCCGCTCGAGATATTGACTGAAAATGATACAGGATTCACGTGCAAGCATTTCAAGAACTTTGTGAGTAATTGAGGTGTACGTTTGCGGTTCCAATGCTCCTTGGCACCCGCTGGGAATGGCATACTAGAAAGAAGTCACCGAAGCATCAAAACCATTGCGGCTAGAAAGCAGTGCTCTATACCGGAGGCGGTCTACTGGCATAACGTTACGCCTAAAGAAAACCACTCGCCTACTACGTCACCAGCTTCATAGGTACCATACCCGCATATGAGGCATCGAGGTCATGAAAATGAACCTAAGGATACTCGAGGAGCATATGAAGTGGGAGACTTTGTTTGGGTAAAAGCTCCTCACGGGAGATGCGCGACTAAGTTTAGAATAGGCCACGTAACTCAGGTTAATAGCCCAAAGTCAGTACACGTCGATGGAGTTCCACGTCACGTGAAGGACCTACGTCTCTTCATGGGATCGGTCCCGACGTCTGCACATGACAGCATTTCTGAAGAGAGAGAGCGATTAGTAAATTTGAGATCAACCCCACTTGGAGAACCTGAACCCGATAGTGAATCCTTTGAAGACGAAACACCCTCACAAGACGACTCCCCAACTGTCAGCGCCCAAAATACTAATGCAGTACACCCTGCTAGCTCTCCTGGTGGCAGTTCATCTGAGGACGAAGCTCGTGTTGTTCCACTTCGGAGGAGTACCCGGCAAAAGTGACCTCCTCTCGACTGTATTTTTTGTGATCAGGAGACTGAGGCGGGGGGTGAACAGTTATGTAGAAGCAAATGAGTCAGAGTGGTTTGCATTTACTACAAAGAAAAATAAGTTTCTTACTTCAATGCACAACATGTAGCAGCGGCATTTTTCCCTTGAAAATGGCATGAATCTCCTTTCCTCACGTTAGATTATTCTAAAAGTGTATATTCTGTAACGCTGGCTTTTGTACAGCTTAGCGTGGTTCGACCAATATCAAGTTGCGTCAGATTGGTCGGCCTGGACGATGCCATTTGACTGGGTAACGAAGGACAAAACGAAGAACACTTATTGGTCAGTCGGCCGTGGTGCTGGTATGAAAAAAGAGGGCTGAAGCAGTGAGAAGAGAACAATCTTTACGTTGGTGACGTGTGAGGGAACTCAAGAATGGCAGATTGAAAAAGAAATATTTAGAACGACGTATGAACGACGACAGAGGAACACAAACTCATTTATGCTAGAATTAACAAGCCTCAGTTAACAACAGATTGAAGGTCGTTTTTGACATCAGCAACCAATTTGACATTGAGCTGATCAGACTTACTACTGAGACAGGAGTAAATGGTTGTGTCTTCAACATAGATACCAAATTAAGAACTGGTGTCATTGGGAAGGCTGTTAATAAAAAAATTAGACAAAGTAGGACCAAGGATAGAGCCTTGCATTAGTATGAATAGATCTAGAAAAGTAGCCATTCAGGATAACTTTCATTTCACGATTTGATAAGAAAGACTGGATCAGTTCAAAAATTTGTCTGGAGATTCCATCACTTTTCAACTTGTGAAGAAGACTTGTATGCCAAACCATGTTTGAAGCTTTCAAGATGTCCAAAGCAATAGCCTGAGCTTCACCATTCTTATTTAGAGCTTGATAGACTCTTTCTGCAATTATCGTCAGTACGTCAGCAGTTGACCTGGAGAAACAAAAGCCATATTACTTGCCTGATTGAAGACTATGTGATGTGAGATGCTTAACCCATTCGGCATTCATTTGGGCCTCGAGTAGATTCCCTAATAAAAGCTAATAGGTAGGTAGCTTAAAAGGCCGGACAGTTCACCTGAGTTCTTAAAGACTGGAACAACAGATGAAGATTTGTGACAGGCAGGAAAGCAAGAAGCAATGAGACAGTTTAGAGAGAACATGAGCCAGTTTTGGAGCACACTTCTTAAGGATTATTACAGTGATATTGTCAGGTCCACATGCTTTGTGGAGACCCAGATTAGAAATGACAGAAGGTGTTAATACCTCAAACTGAAGAAGGAAGAATAGAAAACTTATTCTTATTTAATACACCATTACAGAGCTGCACGTAATTATGACAGACAAAGTTATCAGATGCAATACAGTGCCTCATTCTCTCAGCAAACAGAGAGTTAGCTCCTTCGAGGACACATCTACATTTACTATGTGCAGTTCTGAATAGGCATCTGTTGTGATGGGAACTGTCATACTGGCATAGTGGTTTCTGTGGGCTTTCGCAGCAGAGCATGCTGGCGTGAACCATGGAGAAGATTGAGGTTTCATCTGGTATTTCTGAGAATGAATGAAAGCATCTATGCTGGCTTTGATCCAAGAGGAAACCTAAGTGGCCCAATTCTCAATATGAAAGTTAAAAATATCAGTCCAAGGGCATCTTGAAAAAATCATGGAGTGAATTCCAATCTGCATGCTGGTAATGTAAGGAGGTCTTATGAATAAGAGGTTCCTATCTAATAGATGATTGGAAGGGAATATCAATAGATAATATAGAGTGATTCAAGTTGCTAAGAGGACAGTGTTGCAAAGCTGTGACACTATTTAGCCATGGTAATTGGCTAACTAATTAAGCATGGAAATTAAAAGCGAGAAATACTAAGGCGAGAAGAAGCTATAACGAAAGACATACTGAGCGATGTTTTTTTTTTTAAACAAAAGAAAAATGGGTAAAGATTTTATTTTCATTTGCGAAGAAAGGTATTTTTTTTCGCAGAAGATAGAAAATTCGTAAGATCTCTGATCTGCCAGAATTAATTTACGCCATGACGCGACAAGGAAAAACAGACCACGGGTAAAAGATAACAATCTGCCCATGGCAATAATGAAAATTTCAATTTGGTCAAGAGGCTTACAAAGCGAAATGCTAGAAGATAATCGAAAATTGGGTCAAGCATGTGACCGAGAAAGAAATAGGTGAGACCACCCCAAAGAAAAAGGAAGGAAAAAGAGAAAAAGAAAAAGAATAAGCCATTAACTATCTTTCGGAGATATCATTTGGTTTTGGAAGGAGAACCATCTGTTGTCCAGAACTTGCCATGATAAAAGTTTGTTACCTGGACAGGCTGTTGGCGACAGAATGCGATGATGTTGAGAAAGACAAAGAGATTTACTTGACCACCCAGATAATAAGTCGGCGAAAATCCCATTAATGAATCCCAGATGATATCAAGTTAAGATAAAGATTTAATGTCCACAGTACTATTCATGGGGGTTCTGGCCGATGGGAAAGAAAGAAAAGAAAAGGGAGGATAATTTTTTTTTCTTTGAGTGATAATTGTAAACTGAGGCCAGTCTAGCCACACCCACACTGCCGAGCGTTCATTGGCTGAATGGTGGCGTGAGTGATGGGCGAAGGTAAACATATGAGAAAGAAGGGAAACCTGTTGACGCCCTCTCAGGGGATTGGTGTGAGATACCAATATGAGAAAGGAAGAATTTAGGAGGACAATTCCCTTAAGAACCCCTCTAAAACAGAAAGTAATTGACTTCCAAAAACGGGAAGTGATAAATTTTCCTGTCCGAAAACAAAGAAAATCCTTTTGGAGTTATCGAGGAACCCAAACCACGACAGGCCCCCACCCGGTTTTGGTCGGCGTCCATATAAACGAACGTCCACAGAGTTTCAGACAGTTGGCGACAGTTGGAGTCACAGAGTTGAGTTGCAGTTGAGCTGTGAGCTCGGAGACCAGCCTCGCAGGAGCTGACTGAAAGATTTCCACGCATTTCGACTTAGATTTCTAACCAAAAACAATTTTTTTTTTAAGAACGACTTAGACTCACACCACCAAAACAAGTTTTACGAATATCGCCTGAAGATACCAAAAAACAGTTTATTGAAAACAACTTAAGATATTAAGACTTGCCTAAGAAATGCAAAGTGTCACGAATCCATAGAAGCGGTTTGGGAGAAAGATGCAGTCCTGTATTCAGCAATCAGATATAAAGATACTTGTTATTTTTTTTTCAACACATTTGAATCTTTGGAGTTGTTACATTATTTTCTTTTACATATACTTGTGTGGTATCACCTTTGCCTCGGATTCAGCTTGCACTATGGCCCGACACCTGATTGATTTCGTCTACCTAAGATCAAATCACAACGTGGGTAGGTTAGACTAGAAATCAAAGCAGTTACTTCGGTAACCAGACGTTGGAAGCGAGCTGGGAACGACAAAGCTGATATCAAATCTAACCAGATTTCCCTCCGAACCAGCCAAGGGTTAGATCATCACAGGTTAGCACAGGAGCAGGACCAGGGTGACGTCACAAAGCTTAGCAAGAGTGAGGAGAGAAGGCAAAGATAAATCAAGTAAAGAAGCCTCTTTCTTGAATTTGCTTGGGAAACAAATAGGGAAATCCACAATTTGAGTAAGAAATTTAGCGATGGAAAATTTTTTTTTGTCAGAGATTATGTCTAATATACTACAGTCCTGAGAAAAGTGGGAGTGATAAAGGAAAAAGAGATAGCTAATAAAAGTTGAAAGCACATGAAAGAGTTGTCTAGGGACTTAAGTCACAATTCCCTTGCGATTGGAAGATTATCCCAGATGTAAACACCAAGGTCATGCATGTGAATGCTGGAGTCTTTTTGGTAGAGTGGAAGATAGACTGGAATAGAGAATTCATTGGTAGCAATAGAAGAATTTAAATTGGTTTCACAAAGTTCAAAGATATTCGGTGACCATTCCAAGAGAAAAAATTCTATACTGCTGAAGTTTAAATGGATACCACTAACGTTGGAGAAAGATTGGTGTTGGGGGATTTCCTTTTAATCATTTTGTTTACTGGATTTCTTGTATTTCTTTTCATTGTATTTGTCATGAAGAGATTTATATTGAATTGAAAAAGAAAAGAAAAAAGGCTAATATAATTACAACTGTCATCAATGGCAATACAAACTAGCCGCAATTTGGTTGAGACCAGAGCATAAGGTGGCCTCAGGTTTGCTCATGGGAAATACATGCAGGGACACCTATCCATGTGTGACATGGCACTACAATTACCCTGATATTATGCAACTCTCTAAGCGCTACCAAAGATTTTGGGCCCCTTACTACCAGTCAGATGCAGAAGCCAGCAAAGTGTCAACCTGGTACCCTCATAATGGAAAGTTACAGCCAGTGGTTAGTTTGATCACCGAAAAGTTAAGGTAGTTAAATCATTATGGCCATCAAAGAAATCCTATACTCCTGTTCAATGGATACAGAAGGAGTGCGTGTTGCCTCGTATGGACCAGTAGTAGATAAAAGGGGGAAACATGTCTTTTTCTTGTTAGCTGTCTTGTTATGGAAAACAAATGATTATTGTTTATTTTCAGGATCTGAGATGGCTATTTTTTTAGTTAATAAAATTGTTGTTTTTATTCAGTATATCATAACTACTATTCTTTAATAGGTTCACCAGTTTACATATTCTTTCTTGTTCATTACAACTTACTGACAGGATAACTGGAATGTCCTGAAAGCCAACTGTTCATTCTTTAGTTGCTTTTCGGAAGTTTTTATTTCTCCATCAGAGTTCTGATTTTGGTTTGGACATGTCCATGCCAACTTCTGCAATAGACACTGTAATGTCCGATAGACTCACTTTATAGAAATTGCAAGGCTTGCATTTTTAATTTACAATCTACAGAGATACTAAATCAGTGTTTCTTTTTAAGGAAATAAATAATGATGCTTCATGCCAATGCTTTAGACAATACAATTTTTTAAAATAATGACTGTTGTTAATATGCATAAAAACTGAGAAAAAACATTTCTCTACAAAAGCATTCTTATCAACACTTATAGGATTAAAAGGAAATTTGTGTATTTTATAAGTGATAATAAGAGTTAAGTGATCACTTGAGAATTTTCTTCTCAAGTGATCACTTAGAGGATAAATTTTAATGTATGTAATATTTTGGGTATTCTCTTCTTTCTTCTATGTATTATTTTCCTTTAGAACATGGACGATCATGACTCTCCACAACTTCCTGTTTTTGTAGCTCTTAGCAATGTTTGTCTTTTTGCTATCTCTTCTAATCCTTTACACACACTAGTTACATAAGTTACTCACTGCTGTTTTCTGCCCCTCTTTTCTCCATTGTCCTGTGAGTGTCAGGTTTTCTAAGGCCGCTTTCCTCATTTATGAGCCCTAGAAATTTTAATTGTCTTCTATCTATTCTGAAGTCTGCACTGATCATGGGAATATTGTGACCTTGATTTTATGGTGATCAGAAGAAAGTGGTGAGAAATGTGTTATGAAAAATGTCATAAGTGCCATTAGAAGAAGAAAAATGACTTTAGTTTGTGGGTAGGAAAACCTAAGATAAAATCAGTAATATTTTAATATAGTAATATTTTAATTTAATAAAATAAAAATCAGATTAACTTTGTAACAATGGAATGAAAAATATTTTAATAAAATAAATGTTGTCAACGTCTACCTGTTTCAGGAACAGTTCTTTTTCACATATATTTTATTTGAAGTAAAAATCAAAGTTATTCTTTATAATTATAAATCAATGTGTCTTTAGTTTACTTCAAAATTTAATAATTAAAGTAAATACCTTAAATTAAAATTAAGGCCAAATAGCTCATTCTCTATCATCCACTCACTTGTATGTATCATAAATTATATAATCATTTGAAAGTATTTCATCTTAGATGATTCAATTGAATATGACACACACACACACACACACACACACACACACACACACACACACACACACACACACACACACATATATATATATATTAGCAGCAAGAATTCATTTAAACAAGTTGTATGAAATTCAAGTGACAGGATTTGTTTATTTAATTGTTTTATTGTACTTTTTCCAATTTTCTGATGTATATCAGGATCAAAACATCAAAACCAGAAAACTGCCTACATGGCACCCTCATAATGAAAAAGTAAAACATGTATATATATATATATATATATATATATATATATATATATATATATATATATATATATAAAGAAAGAACAGTAAGAGAGTAAGATATATAATCCGGTGTTCTTATAGATATTTTATTTTTACAAAATAGTGCTCAATGTAAATTTACAGTAGCGAAAAAAAACATATTTTAAATCAATTAATTTTTATAATATATATATATATATATATATATATATATATATATATATATATATATATATATATATCCAGGTAAAATGAGAACAAATGGAGTATAATTCCACTGTCTGTAACATTTAATTTAAAAGAGGGCTCAATACAGAATAGACTAAATATTATTTATTTTAGGATATTAAAATAAAAACATCTTAAAATTGCTACACCATGGCAATTATATTTCAACACTACAAATGTTTCTCCTTGGGTGAGGGTAGTAGTTTACCATCGCCTGAGGAGACACATTTGTAGTATTGAAACATAATTGCCATGGTGTAGATATTTTTTAACATATTTTTATTTTAATATCTTAAAATAAATAATATATATATATATATATATATATATATATATATATATATATATATATATATATATATATAGAGAGAGAGAGAGAGACAAAGGGTGACTGATGAATCGATAGACAGTTCCTCACTCTTTAAATTGAAAGCATGAAACAACAATGACTAACAGTAGGCTCATCTATAACTGAGCAAATATGTGACATCTTATTGTGTTTGATGGTATAGGGAATCCACATTTTTACAAATATTAGAAGATTAAAAACTCGTAATAAATATATAAAAACTTTTTAAAAACTGGAACAAATGTAATTTATATTATTATTTAATGTACTAACCAAAAATTTTCCTCTGTTGAAATTGCAAGAGGAAAGATTTATTTTGCTCATGTGTTTTATGTCATAACACATAAGAACCATGGGCAAAATAAATTTTAATTTGATACTCAAGATAAAAGAAATCAGAAAATATCAGTGGTGTGTGTATGTTTGTATAAGTGCATATATACGTATTGATTAATATATAAATAGATGCAGTCTTACAAAAATATATATATATATATATATATATATATATATATATATATATGTGTGTGTGTGTGTGTGTGAAAAGTGTATATAAATATAAATATAAGTATGTATAATTATTTATATATTATATGCGCGGTACTTATTATAAAGCGCTCAATATCAGAGATAGAGCTAACATATTTGGTTGGATAGATGTGAGTTTGTGACCCTGGGTTTCACGCTTTAGCGATCGTCAGACAAACTGATTAATGTTTTAAAAAATTTGGGTTTATGTGGATTGCGTGTATTGGTGTTATTGTGGAAGTGGTGGGGGAAATTTCGTCGTTTTGTCATTCATCGTACTAACGCAAACATCGATGTATGCAGACACATATACATCGTCCGTCGGGACTCATACATATATAAACATATGTGGGCAGTTTCGGTTATGACACATGTATGTATACGGGTGGTGTTATATCTATACATACGCATTTGTATGTTGAAATGTTGAAATTTAAACATTCGAAAAAAACATAACAGAAATAATCAAAAGCCACAACAAAAAAATGACAACCTACAAAAATGTAACCAAGGATCCAATATGCAACTGCAGAAACAGAACAACATGTCCACTCCAGGGAAATTGCCAACTTACGAACACTATATACATGGCCAAGGTAAGTACAAACAACAACACTATGCACTACATCGGTGCCACCGAAGGTCCATTCAAAATGAGGAATAACAATCACAACCTTTCATTCAACAACAGGAAATATTCGAACAGCACAACACTTTCTACATACATATAGCAGCAAAAAGACAAAAAAAAAAAAAAGAAGACAAAAACATCACACCAACAATAAGTTGGGAAATATTGAAAAAAGCCCCTGCCTACAACAACATTACAAAAAAATGCCTACTTTGCTTACACGAAAAAGTAGCAATAATATCACACAAACCGCAAAAGAACTTACTAAACAAAAAATCAGAGATAATCTCCAAATGTAGGCATGAGAACAAGTACCTATTATCCGAATTCATATCAAACGGATAAAACAGACAAACCACCAACAATCACAATTTAATTTCAAGATACCATCAAAATAATTGCATCTATCATTATTATAATTACACCACCATTAGTAATCACTTTTACTACAATACCTTTTAACTAACAATATTATCATTACCACCAACGCACAGCACCATCACTTACACATCACACCCACTATTAACATATAAATCCACTACAATCTTTATTACTCCCCCAGCATATTTAATATCTTAAAACAATATGATCAGATATAATTTCCATATGTAACCATGAGAATAAACACCTATTACCAGGCAGCTTTAATATAATAACAATAATAATTTTGTAATTAAAATATTAAAAATTATAGCAATCTCCAACTACCATAATTTTCACAGAATACCTATTATCAGGATTTATACCAAAATAAATTAATACATATAACAAAATAAAACAAAAATAAAACAAAAATAAAATAAAATACCAACAACCACTTTTTAGTTCAAGCTACCACCACTATAACTACATTCATGGTTTTATCATTCTCCCACCACCGTTACTAATCATTTCTACCAATTTACAATTTCTACCAATTTACAACAACTATTAGCTAACTATCATTGTCTCCAATCCCTTGAAACATTACTATCACATCATATCATATAGACCCGTTATTAAATTGAACTACCCTCTCACCCAGCACATTGAATATTAAACTAAACATCACCATATAAATTATCCAATAAGGATTACAAATTTCTACCTGTTACATATACACAGTCACCAAAAACAAAAAAATAACCAGCTTTAAATATAACATATAACCCCCCATTTTTTTTTTTCAAAAATTTAAAAATAAATATAAATAATAATAATTTTTACCTATCATAATTTTACACAAACCCCACCACACGCATATATATACATGCGAGGGAATATTTTTCAGCGCGAAAACACTTAATATGACATGTATACAGTAACGAGACATTTCCGCCACACTCCGAATGTTTAAATTTCAACATTTCAACATACAAATGCGTATGTATAGATATAACACCACCCGTATACATACATGTGTCATAACCGAAACTGCCCACATATGTTTATATATGTATGAGTCCCGACGGACGACCAAGTATGTATATGTGTCTGCATACATCGATGTTTGCGTTAGTACGATGAATGACAAAACTACGAAATTTCCCCCACCACTTCCACAATAACACCAATACACGCAATCCACATAAACCCAATTTTTTTAAAACATTAATCAGTTTGTCTGACGATCGCTAAAGCGTGAAACCCAGAGTCACAAACTCACATCTATCCAACCAAATATATATATATATATATATATATATATATATATATATATATTAATGCTCTGTAAATTTACATTGAGCACTATTTTGTAAAAATAAAAATATCAATAAGAACACCGGATTATATATCTTACTGTTCTTTCTTTTTATTTTTATATACATACATTGGCTCCTCATCAAAGTCGAGCAGTCTAAATCTTTATTTTTAACAAGAAAAAATATGAAGAAAATAAATTTCGGAATTTCTCTGAAGAACATTCCTAATACCAACAAAAAGGATTATTTCGTTAATGCAAAAAAAAACAAAAAACAGAGGAACTCATACGAATGATGAGATGGAGAGCTTACTTCTTCCTTAAACAGAATGACTTACAAAACAAAAACAAAAAGGAGATTTACGGTTTTAACAGTAAAAAAGCAACACCGTTTATTCATAGTTTGTCTGGTTTCGAAAATGGCCTATTGGAAATAATAAATAACATAAATTTCCGTGAAAAGAAATGCTATTTCCAGAAACGCCTAGATAAAATAGTAAAAGACAACAGATAAAATTTTAGTAAAATCCGTCAAAACTGGAAACTTCTATAAAACAACCACAAAAGACTACAACGATCTAATAAATAAGTATTTACATAAGAACTACAAAAAGGCGAATAATAATGACCTCAACATGGTTGAGAATATTAATACTTGCAGTAAAAAATCACTGATAAACTAAAGGCCAACTATATGAAAGAGAGTGCTATATAACCTTAAAAGACCACAAACCAGATTTCGAGGCTAATCCGACTACAAGCATAATAAATCCTGATATCGGAAAAATTAGTAAAATGATCCTTGAAAGGGTAAATCAACAAATTAAAGAAAAAATAGGCCTGAAACTTTGGATTAATACCAAAGACGTGACAAACTGGTTTACTTATATAAAGGAATATACCAACTGTACACTAATGCAGTTTCATATTGAAAATTATTATCAATCAATACGAAAAGAACTGTTCATAAATGCTTTGGATTTTGCTACCCAGTACACGGATATTACAGAAGAAGAACATTATTATAAATGCGAAAAAATCGGTACTGATACATAAAGGTGAGCAATGGATAAAAAATTCATATGACCACTTTGACATCACAATGGGATCACTAGACTCAGCCGAGTCTTCTGATCTCATAGGTCTTTTTATATTATACAATCTTACAGAGCACAATGATATTAATATAACTGACATTGGTTTATACAGATACAATGGTCTTATGGTTATTAGAAACTCTACAAACTTTAAAATAGATAAAATTAGAAAGGTATTATATAAAGAATTTAAAAGCATGAACTTAAAAATTACGGTTAGCACTAAATTAGAAAAAGTTAACTTCCTTGATATAACATTAGATTTAAAGAAAAATACATACACACCTTATAAAAACCCAATACCAAGCCTTTATATATACACCCTGAATCAAATCAACCCTTCATCTATAATTAAGCATATACCTTTATCTATCCAAAAAAGAATAAGTACAAATTCAGCAAATGACAAGATTTTCGATGAACATATTAATTTCTATAATAAAGCTCTAAAAGATAGTGGCTACAAAAACCCAAAACTAACTTATATAAAAAATGAAAATGGAAAGCATAGAAAAAACAGAAATAGAAAAATAATTTGGTATATACCCCCATACAACCAAATGGTAAAGAACAAATTAGGACAAAAATTCCTCGCATTAATAGTCAAACATTTTCCTAGTGAAAGTAAACTAAGTACCATTTTCAATAAAAATACACTAAAATTAAGTTACAGATGTACTGAAAACTTAGAAAAAATTATTAAGAAACATAATGCTAATATCTCAAATAAACACTTATACCAGAACCAAAAAAATTTAGACAATGGAAAAATAAAAATAAAAACAGATGAAGATAAACAAAAATTATGTAACTGTAGAAAACCTCACAACTGCCCTCTACAAAATAAATGTCGCACGGAATCATTAGTATACCAATGCAATATCTCTTCTATTGAAAATCCTGAAAACATAAACCTCTATATAGGTTGCCACAAGCCATGAGTTCAAAAAACGGTTCAACCAACATCAAAGTTCATTTAAGATAAATAAATATAGAAATCAAACATCTCTCTCAAAGTACTTTTGGCACCTAAAAGAATCCAATAAAACACCTACAGTAAACTGGAAGTTAATAAGAAAAGCTAGAATATGTAGGTCATTAAATGTCCTTTGTGCATACATGAGAAACTATATATTACTAAGTTTATAAAAAATAAAAATTTACTGAATCAGAGAAATGAATTAGCTATTTTTTGCCGTCATTGTGAAAAATTTTCCTTTAATAATATTTAAAAATAAAATTAAAAAGTGCGACCTGGTAATATACATACTTATATTTGATATGAAAAAATAATTTTATATACTGTAAGTAATTCTATTACATTTACTTGTTTTAAAAAGAAATATAGTCTATTAAAATTACGAGTGAAAATATTTTAAAATTGTCGTTAAATAAAACGTATTCTAACAAAAAATCTTTGAGTATACAAACAGAAAAAATGCCGTAAGAATTTTTTGCCGTTAACAATAAAATTAAATTAAAAAAAAAAAAACAGACGACATGAATTTAATGGATGTCAGAATTCATTGAAAAATACAACCCTACCCTACATAATCCCTTTTTTGAACGTATCTAATAACTGATACAACAAAAGTTAATAAAAATGATCATGCTACCACCCCTTGTCTGAATGATTGGATCTCTCTGTATTCTTAGAAACAGTGAATTATGAATTTTTCTGTGCCTTTAAAACTTTAAAAAAATAAGTTACTCCAAAATTCGGTTGAGGATGAAATGGAACTAAGGTTTTTATTTAATTACAAAATTAATTTCGAAGCTTTTGGCTTCCATTTTTGAAACATGGTTATTACTGTGTAGCGAAAGAAACCATATTTTTAATCAGTTAATTTATAATATTAATGCTCTGTAAATTTACATTGAGCACTATTTTGTAAAAATAAAAATATCAATAAGAACACCGGATTATATATCTTACTGTTCTTTCTTTCTTTACACACACACACACACACACACACACATATATATATATATATTTATATATATATATATATATATATATATGTAAAATGTGTATGTATAGCTGAACAACAAGCTTTCATGACAGCAAATGACCACAAAACCAACATCGAGAAATAACCAACAATTCTACCTAATCAACCTTACAAAAAGCAAAATAAGAAAAATCAGTAAAAACATTAGAAATTATCAACACCAAACTAAAGGAAAAATTAGAACTTGAAAAATACCAAAGCTGTCACCAAATGGCTTACAGCAATAAAAAACAAAAACAAAGCTATTTTCACCCAGTTGTCTGCAATGTGTCATAGTGAATTTCTACACATCCATCATGGAAAACATTGAATGACGCTATACAACTATCACAACAACATGTAAAAATTACAGACGTGTTATTAAAATAATCAAGCACTGCTGTAAATCTTTGTTGTTCCACAATAATGAACCATGGATAAAAAACAAAATTATGATCTTTTTGATGTAGCTATGACAGAGCAGAAACTTGTGAATTAGTAGGTATACTCATCCTCTCATATCTAGCCAGGATTCTAGAAAAAAAGACATGGGGCTATATAGAGATGACGGCCATTAGGAAAAAATTGTAAACGTACTAAAAACAATTGGATTTAAAATAGAAATAAATGCAGGTATAAGAGCATTAAACTTCTTAGATGTCACTGTCAACCTGAACAAAAACACATAAGAACTGTACAAAAAAGATAATGACACTTCAACTTACTTACACACATCCTCCAACCATCCACCTTCAATAATCAAGCAAATACCCATATCAATCAGCCGCAGGCTATGTGAAAATTCATCAAACATAGACATTTTCAATAACAAGAATATGCCATATAATGACATAATAAAAAATGTGGATACACAATACACACCTCTACAACTGAAACACAAAAACAGAAAAAGAAACATCATCTGGTTTAACCCACCATACAATAAAACCGTCAAAATAAACATAGGAAGGACATTCCTAAACTTAATAGAAAAGCACTTTCCTACAACAAACCGCTTAGCAAAAATATCCAACAAAAATAACGTAAAAATTAGTTACAGCTGCACAAAAAATATAACACAAATAATAAAAAGCCACAACAAAACAACAACCCTCAATAATGCAATCAAAGAACCTCAATGCAACTGCAGAAATAAAACAACATTCCCACTCCAAGGGAATTGCCAACAAATGAATATATAAAGCCAAAGTAAGTGCGAACAACAGCACAATCTACTACATCGGTGTCACTGAGGGACCATTCAAGAAAAGAAAACACAAACACAACCTTTCATTCTCCAACAGAAAATACTCAAACAGCACTACACATATATATGGCAACTAAAAGACCGAAATATTACACCAAGAATAAGCTGGAAATACTGAAAAATGCGCCTGCCTAAAACAACATAACAAAGAAATGCCTACTTTGCCTACATGAAATGGTAGCAATAACTTCCCACACCCAACAAAAGAAATTACTAAACATAAGATCAGAAATAATTTCTAAATGCAGACATGACAACAAATACCTATAAATAATTTAAACCAAACAGACAAAAAAAACAAAAACAACCAACACTGCTACATAAACCACCATTGACCCTATGAACACAAAAAGAGAAACCACTGACACCATAACACCATCAATTATTTTCTAATTCAAACTACCATCATAATAATTATAATTATTGTTATTACCATTCCACCACCATTACTACAATCACTTCTACCATTTTACTATAACTATTTGCTGCTACAATTGCTATTATCATCACCTGCTCCCCCTATTACTACTGCACCAATACCACCCCTACAAACTGTCACCACTCTAATTACAGTTTGCTCCCAACATTGTAAACATTGTAATTTTTATTTCAGTCTTACTTATCTAATATTGTAATTATCATCTTTCTTACTATTTATCCCCACTTATCCCAACATTCCCATTATCTCACCACCACAATTACCATTGCTACATTAGTCCACAATTATAATTCCTCCCCTCCCCAGCAAAATTAATACCACCGCATAAATAACAATAAGTATTATAAATTAGAATTTCTACCATTTACATAAACAAAACTGCCAAAAACAAGCAAATAACCCGCTTTAAAATAATAACAAACAACATTAAAAAATTAAAAATAACAATTTTACTACCATAGTCTTACACAGACCCCACCTTAAGTAAAAAAAATTAATAAACAGACTGATAGTAGGTGAGTGAAGGTATGCACATATGTATATATGTATGTGCATGAAAACATTATTCTGCAAACTAAATAGATGAATGATCTGTGTGTTGACACTGACACTTGGAAAGAAGTTTGTCACACAGTCCAACATTGAATAGAGCAACCAACTGTGTATATATGCATGCAACGACATATGGAGGCACATATACGCTGACGATTGCAGAGAGTGTGAAACCCAGGGTCACAAACTCACATCTATCCGACTAAATATATATATATATATATATATATATATATATATATATATATATATATATAATCGTATATTGAATGCTGGTGCTAATTAAACTGTTAAAATTTATATTAATAATAAAACAACTGACTTAGACAATCTGCAGCAACTATTATTCTTGGCCTCTTCCATCTTAAAACATAATGACAACCAATTAAAATAGAAGTAAGCCAATTTCAATAGAAGCAGATTGGCCTATTGTGCAGTTCACAAACTTCACCACCCTTTTGAATAGGAGTTGAATAGGAGTTGAGGTTTATCTCTTGTTTCTTGTTTAGGATTGGGTTTCCAGTTCCTTTAAAAGACTATCCCCAAACTCAGAAATTTTATTTACTATGTTTTTTTCTCAATAGTAGATAGATTTACTTAACGTGCTAATACCCTTGGAAAAGGTATGAATCCTCTTCCTCCCCCTCCAGCTATGGGTAAAATAGCAGGACAGACTGGGTTCTATAGCCTTGGATCTAGGAGAAGGACAACTCTGAATTCAAAACCTGTGGAGGGTCGTTTGGGAACCTTGTGGCATTCGGTGCACCAGGTCTCTGTATTCGTCCCTTCAAAAAGTGTGGATAGTCCTGCACGAGGCCTTCACCACTATAATCAAATCTCATGTGCCGGTGTGGGGGTGTCGGTTTCCTGGAAACTGATCTGCTTGACGTTGAATCTCGATGGGAGAGTCGATTCGATGGATTATATATATATATATATATATATGAAGAAATATAGTCTTAAGATGTGCTATATTTATGAGATAAAGTGCTCAATATCAGAAATAGAGAGTGTGTAAATATAAAAGTGAACATAGAAGTCAACACTTAGAGGCCTCTAAGTGTTGACTTCTATGTTCACTTTTATATTTATATATATATATGTATATATAGGAGGCATGGTGGAGTGGTGGATAGTAGCTTGTATTGAGGAATTGGAGAGCTGAGTTCAAATTCCAGTCGAATCCATTTTTTTTATTTCACCAGTAACACAAATATCACATGAGCACATAAAAAGAAATATCTCTTGAAAAATGTCAAACAAGATTGATTTCAATATGTGCCATATATCCTCATTTTATTCTTTTTTATGTGTTTATATCTTATATAATATAAGGGAAAATGTCTGTGTCTGTCACACCTTTTCAATTAAAGGACACAACTCTCTGAAAAATTCTTACATCTGGAGTCATGTTTAAAGAGAGTTAGAATCACAGATGACCTTGAAACAAGAAAATTTGATGCTTTGTTGCTTTTTGGCAATGGAACCATCCCAAATGAGTCAAAATGGAGATATTTCACTTCAAAATAGTTGTGGAGTTTCAGTCTCAAGCATCCTAAACTTGATTAACCATGTTTATCCAAACATAAAACACCATTTCATGGGGATTCAAACTGGCTTTGTGAGATCACCATATTAGCTCCCAAGGATCAAACCGTGAATTGCATCAAATGGAAACCTCTCTAAAAAATTACCAAAGAATGCATGAAGTACTTTTCCATTGATATTGTGGTTGAACAAGAGCAGGCAGTGAATTATCCAATAGAGTTCCTGAACTCATTGAATCCTCCTGGAATGCCATCACACAAGCTGGAACTAAAAGAAAATGTGCCAGTTATGCTACTGAGAAATCTGAATCCTTCAAAACTTTGTAATGGAACAAGGTTAATTGTCAAGAAGATACTTCCTCATCTCTTGAAAGCAGAGATTCTTACTGGTCCAGGAAAGGAGGAAAAAGTTTTAATTCCAAGAATCCCCTTAATTCCTCTAGATCTTCCTTTTGAGTTCAAAATCAATAAGTCCCAAGGACAATCATTGAAAGTCACTGGACTTCATCTGATGGACCTCTGCTTTTCTCATGGCCAGTTCTATGTTGGCTATTCAAGAGAATGGAAAAAAGCTATTTGTACTGACCCTGAATGGGAAAACCAATGTTGTTTCTCATATAGCTTTGCAATAAGTTCCAAAAAGATAAATTATATCATTGTTTTGATGAAAACTGTTGTCTGAAAAATATTGTTCAAGTTTAATAAAATGTAATATGTACTCAGTGCATGAAGTGTGAGTCATTGTTATGGCAAAGGCTCAAGCCCTCTGCAGGAGTGAGTTTAAATGCTGCCCAATTAAGCTAGTATATATATATATATATATATATATATATATATATATATATATATATATATATATATATATATATTCATTTATTTACATTTTGCTTACATTCAGATTTAGATGTATGTATAAGTGTATTCCTATTTATTTGTATGTATGTTTGTGCTATTTAGTTAATATGTAATTTTATGTATGTATGTATATATTGTTATTTTTTTAGTTTTAAAGTATAGATATGTATTTAGATGTGTATTTATATGTATGTAATTGCAATTATATGAATCATATATATATATATATATATATATATATATATATATATATATATATATACCCAAGTATAGGATTGGTGTATATGGAATAAATTCTGATAACCAACAAATACTATTCTTAAAACAGTGCTCAATACAGTGTAGAGCAAATATAATTTATATATATATATATATATATATATATATATATATATATATAAAGGCACATTCCAAAAAGCTGGACAGAGTATTGCAAGACAGGAGGATTTCTTTGGTAACAAAGAAAAGAGTACTGATCTGCTATGTGACATATGTCCTCCTTTATGGCAGTGAATGTTCGATGGTCTCCTCGAAGATGAAGAAGAGACTTGAGGCAACAGAGAGATATAGTTCTACAAAAGGATGCTAAAAATATCATGGACTGAGTGTGTGAGCAACAATAAGGTCTTGGAGAGAATACAAACAAGGAGGAATCTTATACTTAACATCAGGAAATGACAGCTGAAGTTTCTGGGACATGTAAAGGAGGACCTGGAGAATCTGATAGTTACAGGTTGAATAGAGTGAAAGATAGACAAGGGAAAGCAATGCATGACATACCTGGTGGGCTTAAGCAAGTGGATGACAGAACGTGGTCTGGGGGAGGTGACAGAGGGACAAAACTTATTGAGAGCTACAAGGGATAGAGGGAAGTGAAGAGCCATGATCACTTATGTCCTGAAGGGATATGGCACATAAAATAAAAGAATCCAGGTTGGTAATCTCCAGTAATTTTATTTATTTTTAGGGATCCTACAACATTGTTGGATGTTATGAGTTTGTTAATGTATTTCTTTAGAGTTTCAGTGGTGTTCTTATTCAATTTAGTAAATTTAGAACAATATTCAACAAGGTGCTGAAGTTTTTGTGATAATCCAATTTATCCAAACTTCTTTAACGTAGTGTATGATCTTTTAGACCTTCTAACTTGAGAAGGTTTGGATGGAGTATTATTAATTTTTTGAAAATAGAAAATTTTATAATGCTAAATACATACATACAACAATCCATTTCTAGTTAACAATAAATATATTTCATTCTTGAGAATGGCTAAAGGTATAGCTGAAAGCACTTGGAAAAATAAAATAATTTATGTACAGAAAAGAAAAAAAAATTACAAGATCATATGAGAAATTATATCAAAACTTAATCAAAGCACCTTGTCTGTCATATTTAATGAAGCTTGCATATATAAATATTTATAAAATATATATATATATATATATATATATATATATATATATATATGATATTATGTTACATGTATATAATTTACAGTTAAGATATATTTGAAGTTCTATATGTACATGTATGTGTGTGTATGTTTATCTTTGTATATGTTTCAGTATGCATGTATATATCTAAATAAATAAATAAATAAATATATATATATATTTTTATATATATATATATATATATATATATATATATATATATATATATATTATTTAAAAATATGTATTCATCATGGCACAAAAAATCCCATGTTTTGGAACTAAAAAACTAAACCTTAAATTAAAATTAAAGTTTTTGTTTCATTCTGAAGATAGGTTGAATAACTTTTTTGAAAAATGAGTTACTTTTTTAAGCTAAATAGTATTATATATTTTAGTTGGAAGGGACAAGGATTACTGAATTCTAAAAGGGTGTTACCTCTTTTTTGATGAATCAGGATATAAGTATAATTTAAGATGGCAAAGTGTAAATATAGGTTAAAGGTTAGGTGTGGGTTTGTAATTTTTGACTGTCGATATTCCTTTTATGAGAATGTGTCATCCTGTTTGTTTTTTTTATTTTATTTAGGGGCATGCATAAGATAAACTACAATACATTGGCATTTTTATTTATTTTTTAAAATTTTTATAAAATACATTGGGATTGTCTTAAAGGGGCTCCAAATATGATTAAGTCATATTTTATATATTTATATTTTTATTTATAAAGATCTAAAATACTATATTTATTATATTTATTAGTATACTATTTACGATATTGTTAAAATTTAGATTTAAAATTCTGGAATTTAATTACGCATTTTCTTACTTTCTTTGTGATCAAATAATAAATATATAATTATTAATTTTTTTTTAATTAATTATGTTTTAAAGTAAACATAATGCATTGTCTACAAAAAGCAGTTATTTCTTTTCTTTGATTTAATAAATCTTTATTTTTTTAGAAACTTAATAATATATAAATTTCCATGTAGGCATAAAGGGCATGGGTCATTTAAAGATCTACAAGTACTCTTTTTTTAATAATGTCCATTTTACTTTGGGTGTTTTATTTGTTTCTTTTAAATGCCAATTATAATATACTCAACTGTGTATCGAGCACTGGTTTTAAAAATAAATGCTAAAGTCAAATTTTTTTTGTTTCCTTTTTATTTAAAATTGATTTGGGACTTATTGTAATAATATAATGTATTATGTTTTATATCTGGAAGATTGCCATTTAAATTAAAATTGTTACATATTGTTAGTGGTTACAGAGAAAACTTTTTATTTAAAGTGTTTTTGTGTAACTAGTTTTTATTGACACAAAGGAAAATGAGTTTAAACATGGATAGTAAATTACATTATAACTAAACTGCTTGTCTTGTTCTGCACACACACACACACACACACACTATACCTATTATTTTAGATTCATCTATCTTTCTTTCTCTGTGTCTATATTACATTCCTCTATACCATGTGAATAGCTTGTTAAAGCTTGCTTCAAAATGGTTAAAATTCCTCAGTTAAATGTCAAAGTTCATTCCAAGATTAATGGTCTTATAACAATAAAAATCAATTTTTTTTTCTCACAATAGCTGTAACAGTTTTTTTTAAACATTTCGAGCTAACTGAATTTGATCATAATGAAACTGAATTCTGAAATGTCTAAAACCAAACCAAACTAAATAAAATATGAATATGATATGGATCTGAAGCTCATAGCTTGACTTGTGAGAAGAAATAGGTTAGGGTTGGGTTAGGTTGGGTGATTTTATAACACTGTTGGGTTATTTAATGCTGAATTTTTGTATGGAGTACACAGTGAGGATCAAACTCACTACTCAGTAATAATGGTCAACCAGACTAGCCTTACTATTATTATTCTGCATACAAACAACATTCTTCTGACTAAGTTTGACATATACCAGCAGGAAGAAGGCTTGGTTATGTATTTTCTGTTATCACCAGTGATGATAAGCAAATACATGGAATACTTTGAGAAAAGGGCTTTAAGTATGTACCTACATTTACTCGCTGAAAAAAGAGCCCAAACTAAATAAAAAAAGTATGATGAAAAAAGCCCCAAACTTAATAAAAACAAAGTTTTATTGTTAAAATGTTTATGTTATTATTTTTAAAATTTTTAATCCTTCCTAGCATGTTTTGTTTGATGTAATATTCATGATTATTATTTAAGCACCTTTTTTTTCAGGTGGAAAACATATTGTTTAGAAATTCTTAAAAATCAAATAATTGACGGATTTTAATGAAACTTTCAAGACAAGAATGAAATTATTTTTGAAATTTTTTTTTTTAGAAAATCATGGTAAAAATTATTTTGTTGTAAGCATCTGATGATATTTTTCTTTACACTGTATGGATGGTAGGAATTGAAATTAAGGTAATCTCCAATGAAGGTAGGCTTATGATATATAAGAATGGCTTGAACCCATTCTATATACAAGTTGTTAATACATCCAGAAAGACCAACTGATTTTTGGTTTCCTCTTCCATTGTGAACTGCAACAACTGCAATTACTGATTTCATATGATCTAGTAATATTGGCATATCTTCATGGTGAAACCAGGGTATGAAGGTGTCAGTCATACAGTTGGCATTCCTAAAGCTAGGTTCCTCCACTAAATTTTCTATACATAAGGTTTAAAGTGAATTTTTAAAATTGAAAAAGCATTGTTGAAGCTTTTATTTTAGCTTTAATTGAAAGCTAAATGATTAAATTATGCATGAAGGAATCCATGCATAGGCTAGACTCTGACAGACTTGATAGTAGATACAAATGAGAGAAAGAGATAGAAATGACACTGGGGGAAGCCAAATTTGACAGTGAAGCTTCAGCAACAATAGTAAGAAAAAAAAGTGGCAACAGCAATAGCAGAGCAGTAAGAAGATTAGGTTTAAGGCTCCAAGTTTTAGCTTCGGGAGTATTTGTGTCTCAAGGATAAAAGAGTTAGTTTGCGAATTTGGTGGCATAGTAATTGAGTTTAATCCCTGGTTCAGACACAGTGAAAACAAGACAAGCAATAACTGAGCAGTAGTAAAGAAAAAAGATTATTAAATAAAGAGCTCAGTTTGAAATTATTTAAAAGTTACCCAGATTGACAGGAAGCTTGAATGATACAATAACCAAAATGTTGTGATAACAACAACAAAGATGAAAACATTAGTCTCAATATAACTCCTTATCCCAAGAAGACAGACAGAAATTAAAACAATTGTGATTTATATTACATTTTGTAGCTTGCAAAAAATTCAGTTCAATTTTTCATGCACAAGAAAAATTTTACAAAATTTTAATTTTTCATCATAAATTTTTGCATATATGTAAATATCAATTTTTTAAGTAATTAAAGGAATGAAGAAAATGTGTTTCAAAAGATTGAGCATCATCTATCATATTAAGGAAAATAAATTTGTAATTTGGAAAACAAGGATTAATTAACAGATTTAGATTTAGTATATATATATATATATATATATATATATATATATTACATAACTGTTTAAAAGTATCAGTTAAGAATACTTTTAGTTAAAGGCGAAAGGAAAGTCTGGTATATAATTAAGATACCAAAGTTTTTCATAAACTTTTTATGTATTTGTGTAAGTAGGAAATTTGTAAATCCAATAGTAAGCTTTCTTCCATTTAAACAATCACACAATATCCTCATCTAGGCTTAGACTCAGAGGCCAGTCCCTATTTACCATATAATCTGTTGAATAATAACCCCATCATTGAATTGGTTCATCAAGAAGTCTAAAACTGTGAAGACAACAACTAAAAAAGTTGCAAGATTGTTCCTCTATGATCGATTTCAGTCAGCATTACTTCGAGACTTTTCAGTTTCTATCAGTGTTCATGTTTTTCTAAGATACTCAGGAACAAATTTTTGGCAGTTATATTTAATGATATTCCTTATTTTTTTATACATATCAGACCAGACTATTTTTTATATTCTTTAAAGTGTAATTTCATGACAAGATTTTTATCATTAAAATTAATGTCAAAATATTTTTAAAATAATTTTTCACAAAATTGATTGAACAGTTAGAAATGTTTGTGACACTTTTGATGGTTAAGTCAGTTGTTTTAGAAAAAAATCCTATCTACTTGCTGCCCAATTATGCATATCAGTTTACTCCTTATCATAGAGTATCAAAATATAAAGATGTGATAAAAAATAATCAGGTGGTTCAAAATCATATCTGAGTCAATCCTTATTGACAATAGACTTAATGTAACAAGCATTTTACTAGCTTTTAAAAATTGAATGCAATAATTGATTGGTTTTCTAATGGAAATTGACAGCAAATATTTCATTTACTAACACTTTGGCAGTAGTAATGCTTGTTCCAAATTTTTATATTGTAAAAAAAAATATAATGCTTGTAAGTTTGAAGGAGTTATTCTTATGCTTCTAATATATAATAGTTCTAAAATACAAATAGTAATTATACACACATGTATAGATAGAAAACACAAAGTTTGAAATTAATAAATATAAATGTACATAAATCAATAGATAGCAGTATCTAAAAATTTCAAAATAAAATGGATCTAAATTGTAATCAGTTCATTATTATTCAAGATATGTGGGCTTAATAATGACTTATAACAAATAAAACTTGGGAAACAGTTAATTTGTATAGTAGTTGGAAATATGTATGAGTGAAAAAAGTGTACATTAAAATGAAAGTTAATAATTTTTGTTCCCAAAGTTAACATTTTACTGGATGGAAATTTATTTGCATTCTTTTTTTTTTTTAAAGATAATTCTATTAATTTTTTAATTAAAGAAATTCAAAATAAAACTGTTTTTCTGCTTTGAACAGCAATTATAATGTGACTTGATTAGATTTTGGCAGAATAATTGTAAATGGTAAAATAATGATGGTTAAATAAAAATGGCTCATTATGGAAGTATTTAAAGAAAGTTTTAAGGAATTACCAATTTTGTGTATATATATATATATATATATATATATATATATATATATATATATATGTGAGTGTGTATATATATATATATATATATATATATATATATATACACACACTCACATATATTTGTAACATATTTGTGTCTATCCTCGTAATACTATCAGTTATATACAAAGCAAATTTTTTTTTATAAGGATATAGAGATGACACAAAATAATAATAAAAAAAATAATGATAAAAACTCATTCGTAAACGAATTGTAAAATTGGTTAATTATTTATCAGTTCCTTCATGATGCTTGCTACTTTTCTTGGAAGACATTTCTAATTCTAACTGAAAAGAAAACATAATGAAAGGCAGCACGCATCTCAGGTACGACTTGTTTGATCTGTTACCCTTAGGGTGACATTTTAGTTCTATTTGTTCTAGGACAAAATGCTTGAGGGACAGCTTTTATCCTTGGGCCCTGTGTAAAAATACTGCAGACAATTTTAAATGTCCTTACTTTTCTTCATTCACATGCTCATCTGTGTTGTGTGCTTGTGTGTGTGTGCATGTATATATATATATATATATATATATATATATATATATAAGATTTTGCATTTTTTGTGTTGATGTACCAGGGGACCTCTGTCTAATGTCAATGTTCATTGTACAGTGAGAAGAAGAAATAAATAAAGTAAATATATGAGGGGTGAAGAAAAATTATCATCAGCCAGACCCCACTTCACAAAATCATGTTTGTCATGACCATTCCTTCTTGGTCAGTCTGAAAACATTTCAGGAACCCCTTATCTATGTGTGTATAAATGTGTTTGAGCCTTCTGGTCTTCAATACTTGGCACTGAGTATGTTGAAGAAATACTAATGTACCAGCCACACACACACACACACACACACACACACACACACACACACACACACACACACACACACGACTAAGCATAGATTAGTAAAGGAAATAAACTGTAAGCAAGTACAGGGGTCATTGAGTAAATCTATCAAAATATACAGGTATATTTTTAGTTTCAAACCAAATAAAGGCTGTGGAAATAGAAACAAATATGGACATTTATAATAAATGAGGAAAAATAATTGGGAAAAATAATGAAATGAAGCAAAAGCATCTTTCAGTTTATCAGAATTCTAATAATACTTTAAATTTGTTATGTATATTTCTAATTTTTAAGCTGTTTTCAATGTCTCCTTTGAAAAAAAAGATTAGTTTTTATGAAATTTTTAAAACACAAAGCCTGAGAAAAACTATCAATTTTTGTCAACATTGTAGCATTTAAAACAATGACTTATAATGAACTGATCTTTTTTTTATTTTTTTTGAAAATTTTGTACAAGTTGAAAGAATACTGTTGAAAAGTTATTTATTAAATATGAATTCAGATAAAAACACATTAAGCTTAATAATTATTTTTACATTCTAATTGACAACTATGTATTGATATACATGTCAAATCAAAACGATTCATTATTATTAAACTGATTTATGGTGAAAACAATTTTAAAGGACTTACAACTTGAGCCTGAAAATTCTTTTAAGTGTACTCCACACCTTGAACCTTCTATGTCAGTAAAATGTGTGACTTTTGACAAAGAGCAGTAAGAATAAAACTAAGCCAATCATTATATTTTTGCTTTTACCATTTGGATGAACAAAGCCATTGATCCAAGTTGCCAATTATTAATGGATTTTGTTATTGAAAAAAAGGTGTAATTGCTGTCCACATTTTTAATTCACATGTTATATTTCAATACTATAAATAAGTGAAATTTTTTCTGATAAGCACTGAAAGTTTTCTTTTTGTCTTAAAATCTCTATTTACTTGTTTATATATATTGTTAGTGATAACAACACTCTGCACTGATTTTAGGTATGTAGAACATCAAGTCATAACAAGTTCTGGAATGTCAAGAACACAAGTAAAGCTGAATACTACTACAACTACTATTATTATTACTACTAGAGGTAACTAAATGTTCAGTATACAACTTTGTATAGCACAATAAAGATATAGATAAGACAATAATTCAGGTTAAATCATAAATACATGCTGTATTCAGGAATTAATAAGTTCAGCAATTGTTCTTTGAATTCAAAAGAAAATAAAAACAAAATGTTGCTTATTCATAGATTTTCAAACCAACCAGCTATTTAGATTCAAGTTTTGCATTGTTAGGTTAATTTTTTATAACATTTTAATTGCTATGCAAAAATATGAAAGACATTCCATGTTTAGCTATTTTTGTCACAAGAATGAAAATAGTATAAAAGTTGTTTTTTTTATATAGTTGATTAAATTTTAAAAATAAGATAACAATTTCTAATGTAAGAATCATCTAACTTTTAATTTGAAGTAGGGTTGTGAAATTTTTTAAGGATCAAAATTCTTCACCTTTTTGTACTTCATGACGAGGCATCCATTAAAAATATTTCATGGTATTTAAAGACTTTTTAAAGGTCTAAAGTTGTCAGTCTTCTTTACAACACCTTTAGTTTTGTCTTAAGCCAGTTTTGAAGTTGAATCCACCCTACTACATATTTTCATGTGTGGAAATAGATGTTTGCAGAGAAAAAAGGTTTTAATACATTCTTTTCTTAGGATAGTAGGGCTGAATGGTTGTAGTGATTGGTTGCTTTTAAATTTTCAAGTACATCACTAGCTTCAAACTATTTACTTCTTTGCCACACATTCTCCCTGAGAATTTGTTTACAACTTCAATAAATATATTCACTACTCATGACATTTTCACTGTAAAATTGTGTAATAAATAAAAAATGCACAACTTTCAACAGAAACATTTAATCCGTTCATTTAAAAAATTCATTACAAAAATAATTTTGTCTATCTTTAACAGAAAATAAATGATCAAGCTTTGAAAATGTTTTTATAAAGATATTTATGAATAAAGCTATTTATGTTTGATGTAAATAGCTTTATTGGCTTTGTCCTTGCCCCAAATAAATTGCCCACAAAAAAAGAAAGAAAAACAACTATTTACTTATGACAGTTCAATATTTTGTAACTTCTGCATGGTAACTATTTTTTACCCTGGTTAAGAGTTTCAAAAAGATTAGTCAAGTAATTTTTATCCAAACATAATAAACTACTTATTGGTTAGTATCAAAATTTGGATGTGAATTTATTTTTACTACCCCTTATAGTAAAAATGAATTCACACTATTTTCACTGGGACACTAATACCCCTTCAAGTTTCTATTACATGTAAGTTAATTATTTTTGTGGTATCCACTAGTCTTAAAGGCCTATGTTAATGTTAAGGCACACAATTTATAAGATTGCTTTATCAACACTAAGACAGTGTTGACGCATAATGGCAATAGTATCAAGTATAAAAAGAAATGTTTTATTAAGACCTCATATTGAGGACATAAATCTGAGAAAATACATTGTTCAGTGACCCTCACACTACATTTGTAATTATGATCCTTACAACTATTACAATTCTATTGCTGCTGTCTGTTTGACTGTCTAGATTTAATCATTCCTTGTACAACTGAGGATAGCTGAAATGTAGTAGTAGTAACAACAAAAAGAAATATTGTCTTGAAACTCTTTAATTCATGTCAGCTATTTTGGATCTACAGTGCCTATTTTAATATCTGATATTTCAATATATAAAATATATTGCAAAGGCTAGCAGAATGAGTAATAAAAAAGCTTTGCTTGTCTGGTTTATTAGGGTAAATTATTCTTTTCAGATAAATATTTTAGTTAAAGATAAAGGTGCAACTGCAAAGAAAGTTCCTCTCAGTGCATGGAAATACTGAATAGTTGAGCAACTGTTTCTCTTCAACCGATTTCATTAATACAACAAAAAATATTTGTTATGGATGAACATGTGAGGAATCATTGTCTTTGCTCAGTGTTTTATCAAACGATTGTTTTGATTTTTTGTTGTTGATTATGGCTTATGAACACTTTGTCGGTTCTAAAGAAGAAACATAATTTGGATTGTAAGAACAATTCTTTTTTTGCAAGTGAATATTGTATTAACAATTTTTTGAGAATAATAATTTTTTCTGGATACAAATCCTACTATTTAACCCATAGATGGGAGAAAAGAGACAGATTCATACCTTTCCAAAGGGATTTGGTCATAAGTAAATGTAATGAACCTGACCAGAATTCAAACTCAGCTCTCCGATTTCTCATTCTGAGATATTATCCATTATAACACCTGCACATCCATGTTTTATCATATGATATTAATACAAAGTAACATATTATATAATATTAATGTTTTATTAATTTATCCTTAATTTATGTATATATATATATATATATATAGAGAGAGAGAGAGAGATAGATAGATAGATAGATAGATAGATAGATAGATAGATAGATAGATAGATAAAAATCAGTTTTAAAGACTAACCATCTAAAAAAAACATTGATGGAAAAATTGGCAATACAGAAATCAAACAAAACTATATCTGATAAAATTCTTTGTTCCTAAATTTCCTTTAGGATCATAGTATTTTTTGGTCAGAGGTTTTCCTCAAAGAAAAAAATATTCATTCTTTTTTAATATAAACTTGCTACAGTACATTTACAGCAGATTGTTTTAGTTACTTTAATAACAAAGCCTTTTTGTTTTAAATTTAAGAAAACCTTGTCATTGAGGTAAATATTCATAAGAGACAAATGCTGTATATTACAATAGTAAATACATAATTTTGGAGGAGAAGCTTTTCATAATGTTTTACATTCATAGATTCTTTTATGATAAAGAGTTTCACTAACCTTGCACTTGCAAAATACCAATGGCCTCAAATCACTCTATGAATTATAGACACAAGTTTTTGAGTCATTTAAGAATTTGAAAAAATAAAGTGAAACATAAAATATTAAAACGTTTTGACCGCAGTTTACTTCATGGTATATAACTCTTCTTTATGGGACTATCAAAATTCAAACATTGAAATTTCAAATTCAAAATGTAGTGTATAAATATTATTCTCAAATAGTCTCACACACACATAAAACAAAAAAAAAAGGAAGAAAGTAGTTGGAAAAAGTAGCTAACTACATCACTAATGTTAAAAGAAGTACAGTATAAGTAAATTTTATAGCTTAACAAAGGAAAAATATTTACTTGAACCCTTATCTTTGTTGTTAGAAGTACAAAGTCTTATCGCAAGCAAATCAGGTTTAATTAAAAATTTCAGATTTAGTTTAATAATTTGTATCAAGTTTAGATAAAATGTTATTTTTACAGTATTCAATTAAAACAGATCTATTGAATAGTTTATAAGAAGCAGTACAACTCAAGCAACTGAATAAGTTTTAAAATTATAGGCAAACTTAAAATTTTATTTCATGCTAAAATTTTTCCTTACATTTTTTTTTATTAATAGACAGAGCTGTCTGTCTATTTATAGTCAGTAGCAGTTGGTATACGTTAAAGTTAGCAAGTCCAATGAACAGATTCCTTAATATCTTTAACATCTATAAATCCATTTTTGTGTTGAAAATTGATTTTCTCAATTTTTTATGAATTGAAAATAAATTTAAAGAAAAGATAAAACTAAACTTTTAAAATTTTAAACTAAAAATATGCTGACATTTTTCTTTGGCTTTAAATCAGTATTATTTAAAATACTTGGTCTATTGTCCATATATTTTAAATATTACATATAAATTTACTTATACATTATGGGAAATAAACCCTTTGACACATTACAGCAAGATGCATCACTCAAACTGACTGCCATTCTAAAAATTATCAAATTAACTTTAGATCACTGTAACAAAAGCAGTAGACTGTAAAAAAGTTATATGCATTTATTCATCTTTGATTTAATTTTGTTAAAACTTTGCAGCTGGATTCATGGATTTTGTCTCATACAGATTTAAGGAATCAAAGCATTAAAAAGTAGTTACTGCACTGAATAAACCAGAGTTATTTTGAAGATGCATGAAACTTAAATTGTAAATATTAATAAATGGCGGTTGAATTGCCTCATGCCATATTTATATTTTCTTAAATAACTATTTTATTAAGTTGAAAAATATTATTAATATTGAAGCACTTCAAAGATGATTAGAATCATGGAAAAATTGTTTATTTTTTATTACAATTATGAATCTAAAGTCAAAGGCATTCTTAGAAATGCCTGTATTTTTGAGATGTAGACTAGTTACTGCCCAGGAAGTTTCTGATTTAACCATCTTTCTTAACTTTTACTTACAACCCGTATATTTCTTTAACCTAATTATTGTTAATGTGTTAAGATTAAATATAGGGTCTATTATTATTATATATATATATATATATATATATATATATATAAATGTGATAGAGAGTCTGGGAAACACACACACACGTATATTATTTTAGTGAAATTGGAGAAGATTGAAGTAGTGAAATTAAATCAGAGCATTCTTTTTACTGAGGGGGAAATCTGATCTAGGGCAGAAGTTGTACCCATTGAATCTGGGTCATCAGTAGACAATAGAAATGGTCGAAATAATTTTTATTAATTAAAAATTGAAATAGAGCTGAGTAAGCTAGAAGGAACTTTGGAATTCACATGATTTTGGTTGAAGCAGCCAGAACCCCGTGATAATCGCGTGCGAAGTAGTAGGGCCGAGGGTCAGTTATAACCAGCCGGGTTTATCTATATAAACGCGTAGTTATGCTGAAAAAGACAGACGGGAGAAAATTCTTGAGAATTGGTCCGGGCGAGCGTTGAAAGGAGGAACGCCACTATAACTTTAAGCCCCGCACAGAAATCTTTATCCCTCCATCTCAAGAGTCATATATCGTTCTGATAATCCCATACACACTCTCGAATCTGTCTAGAATCCAGTGTATGTTTATTTTTACTTTTTTGTAACCTGTTTCTCTTCTCTACTATTCTTTTCTGCTATATAAAAGACATTACCAATTCAACCAGTGAATTCTGCAGATATTATTTTTTTTCCCTGCATTCTAAATTTCTTAGCGCAGACTCCCCAGCCGTGTCTACATCTTCAGTCGACCGTGAATGGACGGACATCACTTCTGCTTTCTGGATCAAACAAATCACAACGTGGGCAGGAAGCAGGATTAAACCAGCGGACCGGTCGAATAATCTACGGATGCTATGGCCACTCCCTTAAGTTCGGTTAAGACCGAATAGACATCTCAATCCCTAGAGTAAGACGCCGGAGGTTGAGGGGTCGGGGCCGGGGCGAAAGTGTTAGATATATATAATGGAATATACCAATTATAAAAATTATAAATATAAAATTATAATTTTATAATTATACCAATTATAAAAAATTAATTGAAAAAGAGGTAAATAGATTTTACAAAAGTACTAATAATAAATTAGAAAATAACATAAATAAAAAAGCAACAAACAGCAACCAAATTAAAATTCCCTAATTGTTCACTAAGGGTCGCTCTCCCTACACTATAAATACTGGGTGACTTCTTGCCTCGTTCTCTTTTTCCCTTTGCATTTCAGCGGACACATTTAAAAATGTAATCTCTCGTAAAAATCAGCGTTGTTTTCGCCCACTTATGGGAAAACGCCATTAAATACACATACACATACGAACGAACATTCACCAAAATACAAACTCTTTACGTCCACACATAAACACAAATGTTAATGTCTTTGTCACTTGTAAATTTGTTGTTTAATACATATATTTGTTGACATATATATATCGGTCTTGTTTGTTTTCGGTTGGACTCAATTTGAGTCCGCCATTTTCTTGTAGTTGAACCTTCTAGCAGGAAATAAACAGCACGTGTTCCTAATTCAAACAACTCACAAACCCACACGGTCCTCTACGCATTCATTAAATTAAAAGATCACAAAGACAATTTTGTTAAATAAACCAACATTTAGAATATTAAATCCTACAAAAAACTAATATTGGAAAAATAAGCAGAAAATAGTAGAAAACTATGTATGAAACTAAGAAAAATACTCAATATAAACTGATGGGAAAATACAAAAGAAACCATTAATTGGTTTAACAGTATTACAAATAAAAGCAATTGCTCTTTTGTACAATTAGATATAAAAGACTTTTATCCATCTATTTCTAAGCATATATTAGATAAAGCATTAAGTTTAGCAAAACAATAGTTAAATATTCAAGATGGGGAATTAAACATAATTAAACATTGCAGAAAATCATTACTACAACAATAAAATATGAGTAAAAACACAATAGTAGCAACAAGAATGAGAACTTTGGTGTAAAAATGGGCAGTTATGAATGATGATGCATAATTTTCGAAATCTTAAATAATTTATCAAATATTATTAATAAAGAGGATAGTCTAATAATTATAAGAAAGTATAATGGTAGAAAAACAGAAAATATAAGAAAACAAAAAATAATATAAGAAAACAAATAATAGAAATACTTAATAAATTAGGATTTAAAATAGACATAAAATCTAACCTAAAAATAGTAAATTTTCTAGCCATAACATTTAACTTAAATAATAATACATACAAGCCATATAGGAAAGCAAATAATAATCCAATATATATAAACAAAAATTAAAATCCCCCTCATAATATATTTAAACATATGCCAATATCTATTAACAAAAGAATTGCAACTAATTCTGGCAATATAAAAATATTTAAAGAAAATAAAAAAATATATCAATCAGAATTATGAAAAAGTGGTTATTTGACTAAATTAGAATACATAACTAAAACAATACAAACAAAATAAACATAATCTGGTTTAACCCTCCTTATAATAATATAATCAAAACAAAAATAGGAAAAATATTCTTTAAATTAACTGAAAAACACTTCCCTAAAAATAGTAAACTATCAAAAATCGTTAACAAAAATACAATAAAAATCAGTTATAGTTGTATGAATAATATGGAGGAAATAATAAACATAATAAAAATATATGTATAAAACCAGAAACACCCGAAGACTGGAAATTTTTACCAAGAAACTTGAAGTCAGGATGAAAGTGATATTTAAAATTTAAATGGTCTTTTATATATATATATATATATATATATATATATATATATATATATATATAAATATATATATATATATATATAATTAATTCATTGAGCCTAGAAGAATCCTCAAGAGATTGCAGAAAGCACTGACAGCCATTTCATCGTATTTTGGGACTCATCAGCAGTGTGCATCCACTACTGAGAATTGAACCCGAACCATTACGATATGATGCAAGCGTCAAACACACTGGAACAGCGGGTCTCGGTGACAGAGAGGTAACAAACCAGACTTCTTCAAAAATTCCATTGTGTGACTCATTCGAGTCTGCTTATACCAAAGGACTGTGACCCCATGAATCTGGTTTGTTACCTGTCTGTCACCGAGTCCCGTTGGTCCAGTGGGTATGATGCTTAATATATAGCCGCCCTAGATGGGTATCCTCGCATACGAGTGGCCAGCTATTATATATACATATATATATACATACATCTATACACACACACACACACACATATATATATATATATATACTTATACATACATATATATACATTATAGTGGCTGTCGATTCACAAAGTGACTATGGCCATCACTAACATTTCCGGTCCATCAATTAAACTCCCCACCCTCCGCAACCTGCTTTCATTGGTTGTGTGAATGATAGTGACTCATAAAGCCATGCATTGATCTGCATTTCTTGTTACATACGTGGCATATCAAATCATCTCCGGGTGGTGGAAGTTGACTTTGATTATCATCACTTCCAATGTGCCTTTTTATATGCCTTTTCAGGGCCTCGGTCTGGACTTGCACAGCCTAGTGCAGGTTGGGCATTCAAATCATGCTATTACGAAATCGTTGCTGTTGGTGTGATATCTGGTGGCTGAGCAGACCTGCTCTGGACAGACATATCCGATTGCATGGGCACATGGCCAGGTTGGCACCACACGGTAATTCAGGGATCCATTCCAAACTCCTGTGCGTGCTGAATTGTGTGTGTGATCAGATCACACTCATCAGCATAAAAAAGGTTGTGCACTAAACTAAAAAAGACTTTTATTTGCTGCAAACCTACGTATGCTGAAAAGCTTCCCAGTTGACCTGTACCTTATCATAATACCATCACGGCGGTTCCTGAACACATCAAGCAGTACGATTACAAAGTAGATAGAAAACGGTGTAGGAGCCAGAAGATCTGCCTGCTTGACTCCATTTTCAACCTTGATGGGCCCTGTAAGCATGCCACCAAAACTGTCACAGGCTTCCATACTGTCATGGAACGACCTCAGAATCTTGGAAAGTTGGGGGTGGGGAACAGCCCAATTTTGAGAGGATTTTCCAAAGAGCAGCACGATTAACAGTGTCAAAAGTCTTCCTCAGATCTACAAATATTTGATAAAGGTCCAGTTGTTGCTCACAGCTCTTTTCCTGGATTTGTCATGCTGTGAAAACCATATCTGCAGTCCCTCTGTGTTGCCAGAAACCACACTGTGACTCAGGCAGTATGCTGTCAACTATTCTCTGGTTTAATCTTAATAGGAGAACAGAAGCTAAGATCTTACCTGACGAAAAAAGGAAAGCAATTCCTCTATAATTACCACATAATTCTCGGGCACCTTTACCGTTATATATAGGTATCATTGTTGCATCCCTCTAATCTTTTGGCACTTCTCCATCTATCCAAATCATTACGATAAGATTATGCATTAGTTGACTTAAATGTGTTCCATCGAAACGGAATATCTCAGCAGGAAGGCTTGTCAACCACAACAGCTCTCCCTATGTTGAGTCCCTCCATGCGACGCAAAACTTCACCCAGCGATGGTTGGCTGTCAAGTTCTATCACTATGGGTCTTTGGGGTATTTTCTCGAGAACCTCAGGGTCCACATTCGAAAGGGCCTATTCAGTAGCCCATCAAAGTGTTTCTTCCATCTTTGTCCATATATATATATATATATATATATATATATATATATATATATATATATATATATATACAGAGAAACAGTCTGTCTGTGAATGACAGTCATGCTCCTGAAAAAAATTATTTCGGATGAGCTCTTTGGGGAGAAAAGTGAATTTGTAAACAGTGACTATTACTGCTGCTGATGCAAGACTCTCCAGTAAGACGAATCGAGTTCTCCGGTCACTAGCGTGTTTGCCTAAAAGTAAATATGTCTATATTCACCTTCATCCATACACCAATGGCTTAGGGGTAAAATCTCCGGTTGATACCAAATCAATTGGGTTTCGGTCCTGGCTTGAGGCAATCGGATGTTTAGCCACACCGATTAGCTGTGAAACAGCGAAGCAGTCTGTATGTGGATGACAGTATATATATATATATATATATATATATATATATATATATATATATATATATGCGTGTGTATCTGGGTACGTATATGTATGTATACGTGTGTGTATGTGCATACATATGTATATATGTATATATATACATGTGCATATGTATGCATGTGTATATGTATATGTATGTATGTACGTATATATGGATACATATGTGAATATGTATGTATATATATATATGTATATGTGTGTGTGTATGTATGTAAGGTTATATATGTACATGTATGTATATCGATACATGTGTATGTGGTTGTGTATGTATATGTGTACGGGTATATGTATGTATATTTATGTACATATGTATGTGGTGTGTATGCATGCATAAATGTATGTGTGTATGTATGTTTACATATATATATATTAATGTAAAGATAATATTTTATTATTACCTTTAAATCTTGTTTCATTTCATAGGAAATATTACTACTATATTATTAACTGTTATTCACAATATTAAGAATATTATAAATACTAATAGTTTTTGTTTATTGATCTTATATTCAAATTATATTTATTTCCTAGTTTAATTTGTTGAAAAATTAAAATGCTTAAATTACTATCAAACGTTAATGAAAAAAATATAGTTTTTCTAAATTAGCCGCCATATGCCCACATACATTAATTCAATTAATTTCCCTTTCCAAATCTCCATTCTCCTTTCTTTCCTTAAAACCCTAATACCGCTTCTTATTTCTTACATCTTTACTTCTCTTTTTTTTTCTCTATATCGTTTCCTGTGAGATGACCTATTAAATAGGTCAATGTCTGGTCCTTACACCCCTTCATCACTATTAAGTATTGTAATAAAAATAAATTTAAAATCATTCGTATCTCTCCCTTCTCTCTCTAATTTTGACCATGTCTGTCAAACTCTCTCTCCTCACTCTCTACATCATTTTACATTAGCTTAAAACTACCCCTAAAAAGTGTATAAAAATATATATGTAAATTTAAATTAATTTTTTCACCCTTGGAAGTGTGGTCTGATGAAATTCCCTGGGGAAATAAATTATAACTAATGGACCCTTAAAGTCGTCTGTTTTCATTGAATATATATATATATATATATATATATATATATATATGTTATCACCAAAGTAGATTCAAACTGATCTAGAATAGTATTATTCTTGCTTAATCTGTTATCACTTAACACATATATTGTTATTTCTACTTCTTCTCATTCCTATCAAATAACCTTCCTCCTACATAGGTGTTTATTATTATTATTATTATTATTATTATTATTATTATTATTATTATTTTCTTTGATTTCTGGCGTTTACACATTTCTTTCCGGGTCCCGCCCAGGGACCTAAGGTTAGAAATGGCATCATGACACTTTCCACTGACAAAAAAAAAAAAAAAAAAAAAAAATGACATAGATAAAGCCCTTCGTAAAGTGTAGGGTGTGGGCTGTACTTGTCAGAACAATTTTTTGTATCTCCTTGGCATGGACTTCCAGGAACCCCTTCAATTAGTCTACTGCAATCTTTTCCAACCAGTCCTAGGGCTCCAACTACAACAGGGATTGTTGACGTTCCCATATGCCACATTTTCGAGATTTCTATTTTTGTATTTTGACAGCTTTTTGAATATCTTCAAAGATACATTGCAGTCAGCAGGGACTGCCATATCAATAAGGAGGCACCGTTTTTGTTTGTGGTCTTTAATAACAATATCTGGGCGGTTTGCCTTGATTGTTCTGTCAGTGTGTATTGTGTAGTCCCATAGAATTGTAACAGGTCCTATCTCCGTAACCGGGTCTGGGTGGTGTTCATACCAGTTGCTTTCAGTTTCCTTCCCGTAGAAGTTGCAGATTTTCCAGTGCAGATATTGGCCCACTCTGTCATGTCGGGTTTTATATTCAGTGGGTGCCAACATCGTGCAACCTGATACAAGATGATCAATCGTTTCTGGATATTTATCACAGAATCTGCATTTTGGGCTGACACAATATTTTAGTATACGTGCTTGATAATTCCTAGTTAGCAAGCATTGGTCCTGCGCAGCAAGGATAAAACCTTCAGTTTCCGCTTTAAACGCTGCACTACGTAGCCTCTGATGGGTACGGGTTTTGTCTACGTCAGCTTGTTTGGTACGGGCAGAGTATTGACCATGAAGCGGTTTATCTTGCCATCGTTTCTGTATCGGGTCGGTTGCATTCGTCTTTGCTGTCTTTTTTAAGTATTTTGCAGTTTCAGCCGATGCCCATTTGAAACTCCGTTTTGAATTTGTTGGCTTCTTTCATTACGGAGTAAAGACGCTTACTACTTTCATGTTCCTTGACGCATACCATCATCCAGTCTTCTGTAGTTTCCAAGTATCTTTGGAGGCCAATTGTTGTAGTTTTGTAGGACAGTTCTAGTTGAACTAATCCTCTGCCTCCTTCGGATCTGGGCACATACAGACGATCAACATCAGCTTTGGGATGATGCATGCGATAGCAAGTGAGAAGTTTTCTCGTTTTGGCGTCCATTCGCTTAATTTCAGCTATGGTCCAGTTAAGGACATTAAAGCTGTATTGCACCACAGGGACAGCCAGTGTGTTTATGGCTGATATTCTGTTTTTTGAGTCTAGCTCAGTATTTAGTACCAGACGTACACGCCTGTAGTACCCTTTTATTTATTTTTTTCCTTCATTTGGGGGGTGTTGTATGCCATCTCCTTCGCTAATTTTAGGTACTTATAAGCTTCATCATGCTCCAGTTTCCTAATCTTTGTGACAAAATCTAAATATATTAAGGGTGTTTCTGTAATTCTACCTTTCTTGAATGTTACTTTTGCACATTTATCTAATCCGAAGTCCATACCTATGTCGTCATTGAAGTATTTTACAATATTGAGGAGGCCTTTCAACTCATTGTCGTCTTTGGCAAAGAGTTTGAGATCATCCATTTAGAGTAGGTGATTGAATATTTTCTTATTTATTTTGTAACCATAGCTACTGTTGTTCAGTTCATGTGTAAGAGGGATTAAGGATAAACAAAACAGAAGGGGTGACAGAGAGTCTCCTTGAAAGATTCCACGTCGGATATTCAGACGGTTGGATATGGCAGTGCCCCCGGTGTGACTAAGGTATAGTTTGGTGTTCCACATTCCCATGCTGTGCTTAAGGAAATTTAATACCACAGGGGAGACTTTGTACATTTCCAAAGCCTTAAGGATCCAAGAATGTGGAACACTATCAAAGGCTTTACGATAATCAATCCACACTGCACTAAGATTTCTTTATTATTATTATTATTATTATTATTATTAATGTTACTACTACTATTATTATTATTATTGTTATTTTTTGTTATTTTTGTCCTTACTGTATGTATTATTTTATTTTACTTAATTATTTTTTTTATTTATTATTTTAACATTTTATTTAATTTATAATTTTATATTTAACTTTAGATTTAATATCTAAAATTTATATTTAATTACTAAGTTATACTTATATTTAATATTTAATTTTATTTATATATTTATTTATATTAATTAATTAATTTTATATTTAACAATTAATTTATATTTACAGTTATTGAATGGTTTTATTATTTTAATTTATATTTAATAATTAATTTTATTTCACTTATATATTGTTTTAATTTTATTTATTGATAAGTTTATATTTATTACCTATTAATTTATATTTAATATATAATATTTTTTATTGAATTTATTTAATAACTTGACTTTAATAATTATTTCATTTCAATTATCATATATTATATGTATTATTATTTTTATATTATTTTAGATGTTACCTTTTTACTTTTTTCATGAAAAGTAATGTTTTATTTACAAAAATTAGTAAGAAACATGATATTGAAAGTATTATCTATTTCTAGCTACTACTCTTTCCCATCTTTGTAGCAGCATTTGAATTCCACATCGGAAAAACGACTCGTCTTTTGAGGCTAATCACGAATTGACCAATTTTTTTTGTATCTTCACTTCATAAGAATGAAAATCTGGACAGGGCAATGTCTGGTGAATACGACGGGCGGTGTAGGACTTCCCATTTAAGTGTTTCCAAGTAGGTTTTCACCCGTTTTGCAAAAAGTGGCCTAGCATTGTCATGTTGCAAAATGATTTTGTCGTGTCTCTGCTTGTATAGCGACCATTTTTCTTCCATACTTCGCCCAAACGCACCAATTGTAGTCGATAGCGACCTCCCGTGATGGTTTTGGTCAGTCAGAGCAGCTTATAATAAAATATATCTAGCTGATCCCACCAAATGCAAAGCTTCGAACGATGGATATTCGGCTTTGCCACTGAAGTTGATGCATGGCAGGGTTTACCACACGATATTCTACATTTAGGGTCATCGTAGTGTATCCACATTTCATCGCCGGTCACGATACGATGCAAAAAAACTTTCCTTTTCTGCTGTTGTAGCAGCTGTTCACACGTGACAAGACGCCGTTCGACGTCTCTCGGTTTCAACTCGTACGTCAGCAAATGTCCTTGCTTTTGAATCATTCCTAATGCTTTCAAAAGTTTCGAAATTTTATATAAGATCAGCGTTCTGTTTAAATATGATCACGTCGTCGTCACGTGGGCGATGTTGTGAAAACGTATTCGAAGATGATTTCCAGATATTAAAATATTAAAAAAAATTTCAGTTATCTGTTTGGATTAGTTGTGCTCTTATGTCCATCGTCTTTTGTGTTAAATTTTTATATGTTTCTAATGTTAATTATGTTTAAATGAAAATGTCCATGAAGATGGTCTTAAATAGACCGAAACGTCCGACGTCGACTTTATATTAACATTAATACAGCATAATTGCATATTAAGATTTTTGCTTGTTTTTTCTGTATTTTTCTTCATATATATATATATATATATATATATATATGCATTTGCTAACTGTGTATTTGCCTGTCGTTTTTAATGAAACATATATATATATATATATATATATATATATATATATATATATATATATATATATATATATGTCTGATGAAATTAATTACACAAATTATGTCTGCTAATTTTTAACAAAATCCTTTCATACACGAATAACCTAAATGATGTGAGAAATGTACTATAACTGTTTAAATCAATTTTATTTCCCATTTCCCAAGTACTTTCGATCTTATTCCAATTTTTTCTTTATTTTTCAATGTTATAATGTCACAGTCATGCGAACATTAAAGCATGAAAAACTGTTCCTTTATAGACATTTCAGAATATTACTGCAGTATTCATAGTTGATTCTGTTCAGCGCCGCTTTAATTTTTTCATGTAGATTGCGTCGAGGATCTGTAGCTTGAATTTGTAATTTTCTTGGTGGAGAGTAGTTGTGTAGTCGATCACTAATTGTTTGTATTGTGAATGTCGACAGGAATGTTGTTGTAGATGTCTCGCAATGGACGAATGGTCAAACATGTGTAGTGTAAGACGTCTTGTTAATGTAGTTATATACCCAACATATATATATATATATATGTTTTTATTTTGTCGGAGATACATTCTCCCAAGGTACATTTGAATTGATATATAATGTTGGTTTTACGTAAGACATCAGTTGGTGGGGAGTTTCGAATAATTAAATTGGTTGTATTGTATTTTTTATAATATATAATTAATTTTATTTTTTTATTAGAATCCATAGAAAATATGTTAATATGATTGAATTGTGTGTTGAGGTTTTTTATATATTGTCTTATATGTTCATCTATAATGTGGTTTGGGAAATCATTATTAATGAGAGTCTGCTTAATATTTTTTAGTTCAGTGTAGAAAATCTTTTTTGTGGGGAAATTAATTTGTGTTTGGTTAATTAAATTCTGTATAAGTGCAATTTTGTAGTAATCAGGATATTCACTCATATAGTTGAGAGTGCAAAAGGTTTTGCTGGTTGATTTTTTATATGGGGATGTAAAAAATGTGTTATTATTTGTGTCTATTAAAATGTCAAATAAAAAGATTTTGTTATCTTTGTTATGTTCGGATGTGAACTTGAGGACAGTAAATTTGAAAGTTTTTTGGAGCTCCATTCTATGTTTTTAAGTAAAATAAGGATATCATCTACATATCTTAGGTAGAGGGAGGGTTTCTTGGCGGGGTTAAATATATTATTTTCTACGTTGGCCATGTAGAAGTTACTGAAGCTTTGACCCAGAACTGAACCCATTGACACGCCATAACGTTGCACATATATGTTATTTCTGTGATCATAAAATGGGACTTCAGTGGTACAGGTTAAAAGTAATTTTCTTAATATTTTAGGTTTAATTTTTAATGGGGTAGAGATAAATTATTATATATATTTTTAATATTAATGTCAATGATTTCTCTAACTGGAACGTTAGTGAACAGATTTTAAATGTTAAGTGATGCTATGGTTTCATTGTTAGGTTTTTCGGTTTTTAATATTTGTATAAGTTCATTGGTGTATTTGTTAGGTATGTGTGGTGTAATCAATTGGTTAAGCGTTTTAGTTAGTTGGTAGATAGGAGTAGGAATCTGGGATATAATAGAACGGAATGGAAAGTTATGCTTGTGCGTTTTGATAGAACCGTAAATGTATCCTGGTTTATAGTCTTCGATTAGTTAGGTAAGTTTTATGCAATATGTGACATGCCTAAAAGAGAATTTGTTGCATATATATATATATATATATATATATATATATATGTGTGTGTGTGTGTGTGTGTGTGTGTGTGTGTGTGTGTGTCTGTGTCTGTGTCTGTGTAAATACATATATGCATATATGTGTATATATCTATATATATGTATACATATATATATATATATATATATATATATATATATATATATATATATATATATATAACCCCATATTTGTACCCCTCACCTCAGATTTTATATATACAGTACCTTTGTATTTGCGACGAAACATATATATATATATATATATATATATTGTTTTATAACCAGTTAGGGCCAGTTCTCTGAAAAGAACCTTCCCTTCTACCCCATATTTGTCCCTGATGCGTAGGCCAATCAAAGATTTTGATGTTAAGTATATTTTCAGTACCTTTTGTATTTGTCGACGAAACTATTTGCCATTAGAAGAAGCAGTTGTCACCAAAACCATCGTTTTTTATTTGCCTTGAATCAACATGCAAGATTGTCGCCATCAACAGATATATATTGTTTTTATAACAAAGAAGTGTAGATGAGTCAATCGACGTCGATTCAACCTTATGTAAGTTTCTGCATGTTTTTCCAAAAGAACCTATCCCTGGTATTCATATGTATTTCGCCGCATTAGTATTTTTCTAACCTGGTCCTTGTATTATGCGTAGGCCGTGTATTCTAGAAATAAAATCTTTGTATTATAATGCGTATTGTTATCGTTTACGTCCGAATGAAACCCCCCAACGTTCTTTTTCTTTATTTTTATATCGAAATATATATATATATATATATATATATATATATATATATATATATATATATATATATATATATTAATTGATTTAAAATATGGTTTTTTCGCTACACACAGTTCTAACTATGTTTCAAAAATGGAAGCTAAAAGCCACGAATTTAATTTTGTGATTAAATTAAAGACTTTAGTTCCATTTCATCCTCAAGCGAATTTTGGAGTAACTTTTTAAAATTGCTGGGTTTTAAATACACATTATGTATCTCTGTATATCACCATCATCGGCATGCAGGAGCTCACGCACAAGGGTATTGAAGGTCATGGACTTGGCATTAAACCTTTGGAGATTGAATACCGTACCGGTAGTTCGAAATCGAAGACCAATTCCAATATTGCAATCATGCAACGCGGATGAGAGAGCCACAGCAATGTAAATAGAGAACAAGGTAGGCGCGGGAATGTCTCACTGCTTAACACCGTTGTCAATGGCTATTTTGTCTGACAATTCCCCGTTAACCGTAACATAATTAAGCATATTAATGAAAATTGCATGGGCACCCAAGTTTAGCAAGAACTTTCCAAATAAAAGTTGGTACAGAGGCATGTTCTGCTCCAAACATTTTTCTTGTAGCTGTCGTGCGGAGAATATCATGTCAATTTCAAGTCGAAAGCCACTGGTAATATACGAGGACATATATATGATATGTAATATACGAGGACATATATGTGATATGTAATATACAAGGACATATATGTAATAGCAGCCTGTTAAGGAGAAGTCTGGTCAAGACCTTTCCAACAGATTCAGGGAGTGTGATTCCACGGTAATTGTTACAATTTGACTTGGATCCTTTCCCCTACAAGGATGCCATTAATCCAGTTAGTGGGAAGTGGTGTTCCTTCTCAACTCACGAATAAAGCTATGCACAGTTGAATTCACATTTTCCCTTCCATACTGCAGTATGCTATCCATCCCTGGCGCTTTACCAGCATTAATCTTCCTTAAATGGTGTAATATCTAAATACGTGATGATGTCACACTGTGGTAAACTGAGGGGTTGAAAAACAGATCTGTAGAGTACTGATGCCACCGCTTTATGATATCCTCAGAATCCTTTATTAACACTGATCCGTCTTTGGAACCACAGAGGCTGAAGGTGGACCAAAATCGCAAAAGAGAGTAGAGTCGTTTCATGTGTTGATTAGCTGCTTCTTGTATTTCAGCTGATTAGACCACAGCTTGGTTTATGGGAAAATAGTGAATTTGTGTAAATCCACGATGCGTCTGGCGTGACCTCTGTGGGTGAAAGCATCTTTCGACAAGTCATTGCTTTTTGTGAGAGGACCACTCGGAAAACCTGCGATCGAAGTGGCTACCAGTCATTTTGAAATAGCTTGTCTTCTGGAAGCTAGTCATTAAGGTTCAGAGAGTGGTGTAGGAATCGTAAAAGCAGCCTACATCACTATAATCCACTAATGTATAGATGTCTTGTTAACTCATGTGTTATCGCATCTTTGTTAAATTCCTTTGGCGATGGAGAAATGGCGATGTAGGCAGACTTGAGGAGTTGGAGGCCTGTAGTCATGAATCTGCACAAAGATGGCAGGAGATTTATCTAACATCGCTATCTTGCCTAATGGATGGCAAAGGCGAATCTCGGTGGAAGTTTTTGTGTCTGAGCAGCCCTGTCCAGGGACAGCACTGCTCACCCGGAGTTATCGGGAGGATGCTAGAAAAGGTGCATCAAAAATTGTTTGTCATCACCTCAAGGTGGTCAGTTTACTGCGGCTGGCGGCTGTTCATTATAACAGGAACAAAAGAGATATAAATACTAAATGATATGCCAATGAGCGCATATCACTGAATATCGGATGTTGGAACGATAGAATACTGCTTGATCTTGAAAGATCTGGCGGACCAAAGCGGAGAACAGCTCTGGTGACAAAGGAACTCTGTCGACATAACATTGATGTTGCAGCGCTCTCGGAAACACGCTTCTCTGATGAGGATCACTTAATAGATGTAAAATCAGGGTACATTATCTTCTGGATAGGAAAACCGATTATTTGATAATTATATCAAATAATAATAATAATAATTATATCAAAAAATAATAATAATAATTGATAATTATATATGATACTGTGAAATAAATTATTACCAAATAATGATTTCTAATGTTGCCGTTTTCATCATTATTACACACACACACACACACACACACACACATAGATATATATACACACACACATATATATATATATATATATATATATATATAAATACAGATATATGTACATATATATATATATATATACATACATATATATACATATATACGTATATATATACATATATACCTATATATATATATATGTATACATATACATATATATGTATATATATATATATATATATGTATATATATATATATATATATATATGCACACATATGTATATATTCATATATATATGTATATACATACATATCTATACATATGTATTGAAAAACATCCAGAAATACTACATCCAAGATTCACTAAAGAGTTCATTATCGATAGTATAGACCTAATTCTAAACAATAACAATTTGAATTTGACAACAAAACTATATCCAAAACCTGGGTACTGCAATGGGAACAAAAATGGCACCAACATATGTTACCCTAACATTAGCTTACCTAGAAGAAAACCTCTATGAACAGATAGAACAAATATATGGTGTAAATATAAAAACCCAATTCACTAAATCTTGGAACAGATACTTAGATGATTGCTTCATTTTTTGGAAATCCTCATGGGGTGATATTAACCAATTCCACACTCTATTTCAAAACTTACACCCAAAAATCAAATTCACGCAAGAATATAATTTTAACGAATTACCATTTCTAGACATACTCATTAGAAATAAAAACAACAACATAATCACAGATATCTACCACAAACCCACAGACACCCAACAATACGTTCATTTCAAGAGCCATCACCCAAAAAGCTGCCTAAAATCCATCCCCTATTCCCTAGCACGTAGGGTTTGTACTATAGTGACTGATAAACACCTCCGAAAAACCCGCTTACAAGAACTACATAAAACTAAAAAAATGAGGCTACCCCACAACACTAATAAACAAAGGTTTTGAACTCGCAAAAAAATTCCTCTAGACCAACTTAGAAATAAAAAGAAACGTAACGTCGAACCAACTCTAGCATATATCTCAACATACAACAAAAACAATCCAGAACTATTCACAGAAATTACAAAAAATCTAGACCTACCTAGCAAAACTAATAAACTGAAAAATATACTAAAAACAACCAAAATAATTAAAAGCAAACGCCAATTTAAAAACCTAAAACACATATTAACCGCGTCTAAATTTAACCAACACACAATACAAAGAGTCCCAAAATGCAACAAAAAAAGATGTGGTGTTTGTGAGATCATTATAGAAGAAAACTCCAACACTTTTGAAAACCCCAAAACGATATTCATAATAAATAAAAACTTAAACTGCAACTCCCAAAATGTGATTTATGTACTTAAATGCATAAAATGCAAGAAGTCATATATAGGTATCAGCCAGCAACAGAACAACAGGGTCTCCCTGCACAAAAGCAACATAAAATTACCAGACAACAGAAAACTTTTTGTATCACAACACATCTTCAAATGTAACCAGGGTAAATTTAATATTATGCCAATATATCAAACAGACAATTATTCTTACCTACAAATACAAGAAAAAATCCAGTCCCCAAGTAAGCGAAAACTCAGAGTTACTGAGGTAATCCGCCGTTGGCGCCCAAGACCAGAAGAAGCGAAACTCCACCTCCGACAAGTCGAGCCGCTCACGTAGAGGATCATTCGCGGCCCACTCCACTAGGTAAAGATAGAAGACCCTCCTAGGCTGAGAAAGGTTACTGGACCGAGGAATGACCTTCAAGGTGTATCGACACTCGCGAAGGAAACTCGATAGAACCTGCGGCTTACGACGGCGCCCAGCCCACGAGATGGGGAGATTGATGGTAAGGCAAGGGAAGGCGTCCCTTACAATCCCCGCCAAATCGAATCTCCATTTACCGCGCGGCGTAGGAAGGCCAACATCGAGGCGGGCTTGTGACTCGCCAAGTGTGGCATTCCCAGCCCCCAATGACACGGACGTTGTGCACAGACTCCTCTGTCGACCTGATGCTTGCGTCCCCTCCACAAAATGCCCTTACTTCTGACCAGTTCTTCTCCAGCTGGAGGTCGAGTCTAAACCACACTCCAAGAATGTGGACAGGACCGTCCGTCCAACCAAAGGGCCCCGGAATATTGACCCCTTTCCAGGCACCTAACCGCAAGGCAGAAGACTTGTCGCGGTTAATCCTGGCCCCTGTCACCTTTTCGTACCTTCAGTACCACCTCAATGTCGCCGCGGCACGGCACGAAAGTAGATACGCCATCGGCGTACGCGGAAACCCTGACACGAGGCCCTCCAGGGACAGCGTAAAGTAGGGGCGATAGTGGACAACCCTGACGAACCAACCGAGACAGCGCAAAAGCGCCCGACAGTTTCCCGTTCACCTGTACCACAGCATTAGGAAAGCGATACAGCAAGCTAATCCAGCGGCAGAAGTCGGATTCGAATCCAGCGGCCTGCAGAATAGCATCAATGTAGCGATGTTCAACCCTATCAAATTGATCAGCGCGGCCTCATCGTCGTCTTTTACACCCTCTATGATTGTGCGAATCAGATGCAGGTTGCTCTGAATTGTTCGGCTCCTCACAGCGCAAGTTTGCTCAGGACCCAACAGAGACTCGGCAACTGACTGCAAACGCTCCTGCAGGAACTTGGCCAAAATCTTTAACTCTTTAGCAGAGTTATGGGCCTATATTCATCTAAATCCCGCCCAACACCCTTGCCCTTTTTCAACGGCCCGGTGGTGGACCGGTCGGGGACGGACGCCTGCCGGAACCAGTTGTTGAACATAACAGTCAAAATCGGGACACAGATGTACGACAGCCTTAAGTACAATTCATAGGGCAAACCCTCCAGACCGGGCGACTTGCCTCTGCCGACCTTCTTCAATGCCGCGTAGAATTCGCCCTCTGTGATCTCTCCCTCGCAGATAGCTGCTTCACTCGCCGAAACCGCCCCCACTAGCTCCCGCTGCACTAAGCTAGGTAGCTGCTCCTGGAAGTTCCGCCTGTCTAGTAAAGGCAGATTGAACTTCCAGTAACCAGCCATTCTAGGCTTACAATTTAACGCCACCCGGGCACAAACAAGTTTGTGGTCCTACCCAGTGGAACGTGGGACAATCTAACAAGTCTACGTCGGCTCCTCTAACGAACATCCAAGTTGCTATCCATGTAGCTAACCACCAGGGTAGACGGCCAACTAAGGGCCCCCGTCCACATCCCCCCCCCTGTCCGGGGTGATCCACCCTGTATCTATCGACGAGACCAAATTCGTCGATCAGATCCACCAAGATACGATCGCCCCTTCCCCCGCCTCCTATCTAACTTTGGGTCCAGGATGAATGTATGTATGTATGAGCGTTATCGTAGGGTAGGAATGTCTTTGACGTGATCGCTCAGTCTTAAAATGTTCCGTTCGTTTATCAAGTATAAAAGAGGTGAGGGAGAAAGGTAGAGATAATAATAATAACGATCGCTTGACGTTTGTCAAGGGACGTGCTAATAATACGCTGTGTCTCCTTCTTTCTGATGACAGGCGAACTTGCCCGTATTTTTATTTTGTTTGTGTGGCTTGAAAAGGTCATTTGGGGAATTCACTCCACGGATATGATTCGGGCCTTTCCATTGGACGACGAACAAACTTCGCGTCGGCACGTAAAAGAATTTGTTTCCGACAAAGAATTTGTTTTATTTGAATTTTTTATTTTTATTTTGTTTCCTAGTTTTCTATTGGCCGAAAAACATTTCGAATCAAGGTGTGAAATTTCATGAGTTTTGTTTTTGGATTCGTTTTTGCATGTGTGTTAAGCAAAGTTTGTAAATTCTTTTTAATTTCTAACAAAATCAATGAATCAGTGCTTAGCATTTGAATTTTAAATCTAGATCTTGTTTTGTTCACTACAGAATAAAAAAAATAGGTCCCCGTTCAAATAAAAACGTAGGAGTACAGAAATAGATTTTTTGTTTCAATAGTAAAAATATGAATAAAGGGATTTTTTGACATTTAATAAAAACTAATGGTTTTTGTTTTAGTTATTTGTTTTTCATAGGGAGCTAAAAATGATTTGAAATTCAATTCCGGATTTCTTTCGACAAAATATCTTGACTTGAATAAATTTTTAAAATAGAATGCTGGTTTTAGTAAAAATGGTTAGTAATACGCACATTTTCAGAAATATTTTGATAGTAAAAATAAAAGATGTCGGCTTTTTACTTGGAATGGGCCTGTGTTGGATTTAATAAAGGTTTTAAATAAATCTGTCCTGTTCCCAGCCAAATATAAAACGTTTTGTAAACCTTTAGGAAATTTTTGATAATCATATAAATATCAGATTGAGATTTTTGAAACAAATTTTTTTCAGAAATATTGTGTGAAATATTTTAATATATCAAAGATATAATGTAGAAAGACTGATATCTTCATCTTTTTAGTAAATAATTAACAAGAACGGAACTTTTTTGTCTTTCTAAATAATTGCAAAATAATCGGGGACTAGTTATTTTCATTAGGCCTTATTTTGATTACGTTGTTAAAGAAAAGATCCATCATGTCATGCTATTCTTTTGTTAATTCGGCCATTGTTGTCCTGAAAGCTATCATAAACCGTTTGAATGAGATTATCCTGCTTGTTGTTAAAGTCCAAAAAACCAATTATTTTGGATAATTTATTCTCCATTCACAGCATCAAATTGGCTCACTTCTGTCTGATGGCAACAGATGAATTTGGAAACTGAATTTAGAATTTCATAAGTCTTTTATATATTATAACATATATAATTAGCTAAATATTTATTATTTTAATTAAATCCATCAGATATGTATATTTGATATATGTATATATATATAAGAGATAGGGCGAAAAAAGAGGGATCATAGGATTCAACTTTATTGCCGCACCTCAAAAGGCCCAGACCATACAATGATATAAAACTGAAATGTCAATGCAGTGTTGATTCCTATGAACGGTGTGATATCTATAAATTTTCTATGTGCTGTTATTTTCACATTTCCACATATAAATGTGGCAAATTTTTAAATGTTTTTATGTATGTATGTATGTATTTATGTATGTAGATAGATAGATAGATAGATAGATTTAGATAGATAGATAGATAGATAGATAGATAGATAAATCTTGAAGACTGTCTTCCACCTAATTTTCTTAGCTTTTGCGTGAAAAAAGGTTGAGAAAATTTTGTTCTTTCAACGTCAGGTCTTTAAAGCACCTTAGGTGTTTCAGGCTCAATCGATATATGGTTTCAGAAATCAATTCTTTTCGATTTCTTGTATTTTACTCTGTCATAAAGTATGCAAGTCAAGTTCTGGATAAACAAGACAACGAAAATCACATTTGCGTTGGTTGGGTTTAAACTCCCTTTCGGTTACAACATTTTGTGCAAAAGTTTGTAAAAATAAGGCTGGTTTAAAAGCCATCTGCGCTCTGATGATTGGGGAGTCTGAAAGTTAAAAAAAAAAAAGAATTTTAATGGAGATGGTCTTCTTTGTCAAAAGTGACAATCACCAGATAGATAGATAAATAGATAAGATATCTTCCTGACATAGATGATTAGAAAATAGATAGATAGATAGATAGATAGATATCAGCCAATAGATAGATAGATCAAAGATAGAAAGATAGATAGATAGATAGATAATGACAATTTTTTATATAAAAGAAAGAGTAGGGATGGGTTCTTTTATCAAAATTTGATGAAGAGGTTCCTCTACGGTATAAAACAAAAGTTGTATAAACATATAGCACGTCTAGTGGCTTTAGTAGCCTTACATCTCGGGTAAAAGGAAGGTTATTTCATTTGTTGCTCCTGTATCCGCTTTATATTTTTAAAGGGTCTTTCAGCCCTCTGATCCTCACCACGAGAGAAAACGATGGTTTCTTGCACAAACTGAGGTTTTTTTCTCTTCAGTCTTGTTTACGGACGAGGCAACAGTTAGATTGTGTTGCTTAAATTTGGGACTTAATTTCTAACAAAATTCTGGACCATAGAGGATAAATCTTGTAATACAAAGGTGCATTTGGTTGAGGATGATGCGACTCCAGTTCATTTTAGTTTCTTTGTTACGTGGGTAGAAGAACATCAGCTGAGATTTGCGAAATCCTAGAGTTTCTGTGTTGAGGTAACAACAAATGTACATATGTTTTTGAATGGGCATTTTAAATTGTTTCGGTGTGAGGAACTCGTCCCCCCCCGCCTAAGATTTTTATAATAGTATCTTCATTTATCCGAGAAGATAAGAATATCATATAAGTGAATGCAAACGAAAACTTACTATCCATCAAAACTACTAGATACGATTCACGGACGAATGTTTATTGTACTCGTATTAATCCAAACTGTGAGGTGGTCATCAAAGTTTTTAAATGTATTTTGTCATCGGGGATATATATATATATATATATATATGACATATTTTATGTTATATATCGGGTATAATCAGGTTTTATACGAAAATTTAACATAAAAATGTTATAAAACCTACGGGTACAAAAAGGTACCAAATTTTGGGAACACTTCTTTCCGATTTTGAAGGGGAAATGAATTCCTTTTTTCTGAAGTTTTAAATTCTTCCATCAATGTTGTATTTTTGAGGTGATAATTGTCTAAAATTTTGAGAAGGAAGGAGGATTATTCCAGTTTCAATTGAATTTTGAATGGAGAGATTATATTTGGATATTTTTTCTGAGATTTTTGACTGTTTATAAGAATAGGATTGTTGGTTATTGGAATTTATTCCGTATTCTCGTAGTCTATTTAATTGGGAGATATTTATAAATATTTTAAATATATATATATTTTTAAATATATATGATCTTAGCCTAGGTTAGACGTTGTGTTTTCTAATTTGAGGATCCGCAGCTCAGTTCCCTAAGAAAGAGAACAACCCCACACTACACGCACATATGAAGCTATAAGTGGAAATGTATTTGAAGAAAAAAACGCTTTTGGGAAGATAAAAGAAAGTTTGTAAAAGAAGATAAAGATATATAATATATATATATATATATAAATATACTATTTTATATTGTAAAAGAAAAGGTTCATAAAAAAAACAAAACAAAAGTTAATGATTTAATTGTCGAGAAAAGAATGTCGCGAACAATTCAAATAGACAAAAAAAATGAACCTGTTTATGAATGAAAAGATCCTTTGTTTTCTATATGCTTTTTCTATTGCATAAGTTCTTATTATGCATGGAGCTTTCGTTTGTTTGAAAGAAATCCTTTTATATGGAATAGATTTTGTTCTTGTTTTATCTCTAAATATGAAGAAGGAAAACGAAAAATATGTATTATAATCCGAAAATGTCTTAAAATGAGTTAATTGTTTTGGAGCGTGCAGGACAATATTAGTTTTTTTGTAAATTTTACTGATCAATTTGTTCTTTTTCAAATATAATTTAAAATTCAACAGCAACAAAATTTTCTGTCAAATCGCATGAACTATATTGTAAAATAATCTAAAAATTTCTAATAATTTTTTATTTTATTATTATTTCAAAAAATATATGTTGAACCTTTTATTTTATATTTAATGATGAACTGTTCAATCGACATCCAATGTGTAAAAATTGTTTTTTTTGACGTAATAGTGGTTAACAGTATGAAAATAGCATTCTCTAAATTCTTCCAGTTGCTAAGGACTTTTTTTTTTGTGATTATTAGTTGTTTTGATTCATAATTCCATTTCGTTTCGCCTTGAAATGTTAACGTCGGTTTGTCGCGTCATGAACTTTGAGAGGAGTTTTTCTATTGTCTTTTACATTTATAAATATTGTCCTACAGGTTAACTCTGAGAAATATATATATATATATATATATATATATATATATGCTTTTCGAATATGACCAAAGCCATCTTGGGCGCTCCCAAACCACCAGCCCTAATACCAGAGACGGCAAACTCTGTCATCAAAACTCCTTATGAATATTGTGTGGTTCAACACGCACTACCCAAGGTCTCGGCTAGGTCAAACTCCGTGATAATATAACATGCGATCATTACAAACACCTAACGCGTGGCACACAGTTCACCTGTGTGGGCTATGTTGTTTTGTGTGCTTTGTGGCACACAAGCAACTGACCACTTTAAACAAATCTTAGTGCAGATTGATCAGTAGCTGGATGCTTAATGGCTCAATACAAATGCATTCAGGACAGAAATACATGGCGAGGAAGAAATAACAATGGAGATGGTGGAGATACCACTGGAAGACGGGTACAAGAAATTCATATATGTGTGGTAAGAGGTAGATGGCCGTTGTGCAGCACAAAATCGGACATTGTTGCACTTCGTGTTCTCTCATAACAAAGCAGCCCTATTTAGGGATACCACTGCTTTCCTCTCATGAGGAAGGGTCAATAAAAGGCGACCTAACAATTGCATGTCCGAGCATGACCCTGTCATAAAGTGCATATGGCTGGATATCCAAATTGCGCACCCGAAGTTTCAGAAAATCAAAACTTAATGAAACAAGCATCTTGGAATATAAGGACTCTTCAGGACAATAAGAAAAATCCTGAACGCAGAACAGCAATTAGTGCACGAGTACTTAAACAGAACAACATCAGTATTGATGCTCTATCAAAAAAACAGACTTCCAGACAGATGGTAACTCAAAGAAGTGGGATGTGGCTATAACTTCTTCTGGGTAGGACAACCTGAATCTGCGAAAAGAGAATCTGGCGTAGGATTTGCTATCAGTAACGATCTTGTGTCACGACTGGAATCACTTCCAGTTGGTGTTTCTGACAGGTTAATGTCTCTTTGCTTACCTATCGGTAAGAATAAGCATACCATTTTACTTAGTTGTTATGCGCCTACCATAGACTCTACTAAGGAGGTAAAAGAATCCTTTTACTGCAACCTTTGGGAACTTCTAAGGCGCACTTCATTTCGTGAAAAACTCTATGCGATGGGGTACTTGAATGCTCGTGTTGCACACTATCCTGGGGTAAAGTCATTGGAAAACATAGCGTCGGTAAATCAAATTCTAATAGGGTATTGCTGCTGTCTCTTTGCAGCGAATTCGATATTGTAATCACCAACACAATTTTCCAACATCCTAGATCGGGGCATGATCATCTCATTGACTACATCATCGTTCGTGGTCGTGATCGCCACGACATAAACCTGACGCGATTACTAGGAATCGGTCAATGTTGGTCAGATCACAAAATTGTTTGCTCACATACAGCAATGCATTTGAACAATCGAGTAAAACCACCAAAGAAGGTAGACATAACAAAGCTGAAAGACAGGGAAACATTAGAATCTTTCCAAACATTGTGTGACTCAAAACTTTCATTACGTGATGTAGGTAATGTAGTTGAATCGATATGGTCTGCCTTACAAAACATACTGTATGACTCGGCAAAAGAAACACTCGGGTATGTTCAGCGAAAACATCAAGACTGGTTTGATTCAAACAATCCTGAAATTAAATCTCTCCTTGAAAACATGCATAAATGTCATCAGGTCTGGATGGCAGACAAAGCATGCCTATCAAAGAAACGGACCTTCAAATCAGCCAAGGGAAAGTCTTAAGCAAAATTGAGATAGATGAAGGAGGGCTGGTGGACATCAAAGGCTAAAGCTTTGCCGGAGGCTGCTGACAGATGTAACTTCAAATCATTCTACCAAAACTTGAAGGGTGTTTTTGGTCACATTTCCAGCGGTCTATCGCCAATCTATTCTTCAGATAACACTTTTGACAGACCAAACGCTCGGCAGAACACTTCTCCACGGTCCTAAATCAGGATTCGTCTGTTGATGCTGAAGTAATAAACAATCTTCTTCAGGGACCTGTTGTACAAAGCCTTTCTGCTAACATTTCAACCTTCGAGCTCAAAAAAGCCATCAAACAGTTTTCGAATGGAAAAGCTCACGGCGAAGATGGAATTCCAGCTGAAATATACAAATGTGGCACTAATCTTTTGTGAATTTTTTAACCTTGTATGGGAAAAGGGAGAAATGCCACGGCAATATAAGGATGCTTCAATTGTCCATTTGTATAAGCGCAAAGGGAACAGATGTGAACGTGACAAACATGGAGGAATATCTCTTCTTTCGGTTTCTGGAAAAATACTTGCTCGTATCATCCTGAATAGGCTTAATGAATTTGTCTCAGAATCGGCATTACCAGAGACACGGTGCGGTTTTCGATCGGGTAGAAGAACCGTGGATATGATCTTTTGTCTCCAGCAGGCTCAGGTGAAGGCACAAAAACAAAATAAGGATCTATTTGTTGTTTTTATAGACTTCACAAAGGCTTTCGATTTGTATCGAACTGCTATTGGGAAGTTTTGAAAAAGGTGTTCCAGAAAAATGCTTCATATCATTATTCCTTTCTCCGAAGGAATGAAAGTTTTTCAAGGTCGGGGGGGGCGTTCAATTGCCCCTTTTTTCATCCCCAACGGTTGCAACTTTTCTTTTTCTTCTATTTGCACTTTTGCTATGCTTGAAAAAGCATTCTCTGACTTAAGTGAAGGAGTCAATGTTGAATTCAGAACAAGTGGACGTCTATACAGTCAGCAACATTTGGAAGCACCATCGAAACTTGATCTACAGCTGGTACGCGATCTCCTCTTTGCAGATGCTGCTGCTCTATTTGCACACAGTCTAGAAGACATTCAAACTACCTTGATAAATTCTCTGAAACCGCGGAAGCATTTGGACTCACTATCAACATAAAGAAGACTGAGCTAATGTATCAGCCACTACCAGGTAATCCATCTCTTACAAATCCTTCTGTATTCATTGATGGTACGGCATTAGATCTGTTGAGGCGTTCAACAGTCTCTTCTGATGGAAAAATGGACAGAGAAATCCAATCCAGAATAGCCAAAGCCAGCACAGGATTCGGTGATCATAAACATAGGCTATGGAACACCAAAGACGTGTCTCTCAGAGTAATGATCGACATATACAGATCAGTCATTCTCTCAAGCCTACTCTATGGTGCTGAAACTTGGACCCTGTACCGCAAGCACATAAATCAAGTTGATGCCTTTCACATGCGCTGTCTTCATGCCGATATAAAATGGGATGACAGGGTCAAGAATAGCACATTACTGAAGAAATGTAACAACATCACAGGCATTAAAACTATTCTAGTAAAGATAAAACTTAGGCAGGCTGGTCATGTTGTGAGAATGGGTGAGCAGAGGCTTCCAAAAAACAAGCGCTCAGTTGGACCTCTACTCTTACGCTACAAAGACAAATTGAAAGACAACTTGAAACGTCCCAGCTTAAATCTAAAAATCTTGGGAAGCCCGAGCATCAAACCGAAAGGAGTGGCGTAAAACATATTTCATTAAGTTAAAGGGTTTTGAAGACAGTAGACTGAAGCACCGTGATCAGCTTCGTCAAGATCTGAAGCAGGGACGCCATCAAAAACCTGCATTAACAAATTTCATCTGTCAGTGTAGCTTTGTCGGCCGCAGCAGAGCTGGGCTAGTATCACGCTTAAGAAACCACAAATGAAATGTCTTTCCCTTACGTGATTTTCTCCACAATAATCCCTGATAGCATGCATAAATGAAAACGAAAGGCACTATCCAGTACTGACACTCATTTATCGTTCACGATATGAGCGTCTACCCATATATATACACATATATAAATATATATATATATATATATATATATACATAAATATATATATATATATATACATATATATATATATATATATATATATATATATATATATATATATATATATATATATATAACTGAAAAAACAAAGAAAATTAAAATGGAATATTTCCTCCAGACATAGGAACAAAAAAGAAATGAAGCCAAACTCTGAAAAAAGTGAACTACCATACCCCCGCAAAAATACAACAAAACAACAAAACACCGCAACTACACTGACCACCACACAACCAATGCAAACACAAAACAGACCAAATAAATACACCAACAGACAAATTCAAACTTGACCCATACGGGCGAGTTATAAATTTAAGTAACAATAAATTTTCACTCAATACATTCAGGGTATTAAATAAAGGACTAAGCTTTTGCCCTAGTCCCCCAAGGTTTGATAAAGACACCTTGGCAAAGGACCTGAAATCCTTCTTCAGAAGAATACGGTTATAACCCCACTACGGTGAAAATGATTACACACCTTCCATACTTGACACATTAAAAGAGAAGGACACTACCTACACCCCACAAAACACAGACATTACTATACAGACATTTGAACTAGCCGTAGCAAATGACATAAAGAAAACAATAGCACGTAAGCTGCCACGTGACAATATTACTGAAGGGGGACGTATAGCCCTCGATACGCTGACACATAGAGATAGAATCATAACACAGGCTGACAAAGGGGGTGCGACAGTGATCTGGGGAATCGAAGAATACATTAAAGAGGCCAACAAACTAGCTAGCCGACAAGGAAACCTATAAATACTTACCTACAGATCCCCTTCCCGAATACCAAAAAGAATTAACTAGCTCACTAAACATAATGCTTCGCAACAATCTAATCGACAAGGAAACATGCACAGCACTTACACCCACAAACATTACACCTGCTCGTTTCTATCTCCTTCCTAAAATACACAAAAGCAACAACCCAGGAAGGCCGGTTATTTTCATCGTTCAGCTGCCATTTCGAATTTCCAAATACATAGACCATTACATACAACCGCTAGGTTGGGAAGTAAAATCCTACATCAGAGACAAAACAGATCTACTGAACAAAATTAATCACATACAAACAGTTCCAGAGAATGCTATTCTAGTGACTATAGACGTTAGGTCACTCTATTCAAACATTAAACACATCGAAGGGCTAACCGCCCTTCAGGAAGCACTTACTAAAAGAAGAAAACAAGACCCCCCCCACAGAAGTCATCATAAAACTCATGGAGCATGTCCTTACATTGAATACTTTCAACTTCAATGGAGTACACTACCTTCAAATAAGAGGTTGTGCCATGGGCACCATTGCAGCTCCATCATATGCTACAATATTCATGGGAAAATTTGAGGAGACCCATATCTATCCAATCATTGGTAGCGGCTGCGTATTCTATGCAAGATATATCGATGCTATATTCTTTGTATACACGGGTAGTGATGACAAACATACCCAATTCCTTATGACCCTAAACACTGCACGACTCAATTAAGTTTGACTATGAAAAATCCACAACATCAGTAACATTTTTAGACACCCGCATTTACATAGATGAAAACAGGAAACTACAAACGACACTACACACTAAAATCACCGACACCCACAACTATCTACACTTTAAGTCTTCCCACACTAAACACCTCAAAGAGAACCTTCCCTATTCACAAGCACTTAGACTCAGAAGGATGTTCCAACAATGAAGAATTAAATAAAGACATTGAAAATCTGGAGCATCAATTCACAACACGTCGCTATAAACAACACTTAATCAGGGAACAAATAAATAAAGCAATTTCCACACCTAGAGAAGACACCCTAATGTACAAGATTAAGAATAAATCTTGCCGCATCCCTCTAGTAACCACTTTCAACCCCACTCTACCTCCACTATCCCAAATAATCAAACGTCGCTGGGAAATACTACATCTCAAACCAGACCCCAAAAAATTGTTTAAGGAACCCGGCCTTCTTGCATATCGTAGACCTAAGAATCTAAAAGAAATCATAGGTAGTAATCACATATCAGGGGACAAGGTATAAACTAAGAACAAAAATAACAGGATTTTCCCAACCATGTAACAACAAAAGAAGTTTATGTTGCAACCATATTAAACACACGAATTCATTCACTAGATCTACTTTCAAAATCTACCACGATTCTAACTGTAGAAGTCATAACATAATTTACCGCCTAGAATGCACACTATGCCAGAAACAATATGTAGGAAAATCTGAATGGCCCTTTCACTACAGAATTAATAATTATCGCAATCGAATTAAGTCGACTCCCCATGAAAAATTATTACCTGTAGAACAACATTTCCGCCTGGAAAAACACGATTTCAAAACCCATGCCAAATTCACTATAATTGAGAGAATAGAAAAGTTCAGAGCAGATAACATTAGAAAGATTTTAGAGTCCCATGAAAATAAGTGGATACAACGTCTAAAAACACAATATCCAGCCGGGCTAAACCATAAATTTAACAATATAGATAGTACTAATATATAACTCAA